>CAXDIG010000243.1:0-160902 GCA_963989225.1 Dromius quadrimaculatus | reverse complement strand
AAATATGATGCATTTGGTGTCAGATTCTGCCATATAATGCACTTTTGAAGCAAAATCTTACTTCTGAGCAGATTTACAGAGTCAGAAATTTCTCAACAAGACTCAGGAAAAACGCTGATAACTTGCTGGAAAACGCAAAATTTTGTGCATTTGAGGATGGATTCATGCGTATTATGTTGTATTGGATAAATTTATGTGGTTTGCGATACTCTGAAACTGCTAAGAATGTGGTAATTTTGACTTATTTCAAACTTCATATAACCGCAGATAGCGCTCTGAAAACACAGGATATGATGTTTTGTCGATAGATTCATACATATTATCAGGTCTTGAATAGGAATATGATTCTTTTGAATGTGGAAATCTGCGTGGAAAAGCGTGATTTCGACTTTTTACAAAGTTTGTAAAACAGCAAATGGCACTCTGAAAACACGAAATATGATGTATTTGGTGCTGGATTCTGCCATATAACGCACTTTTAAAGCAAAATCTTGCTTCTGAGCAGATTTACAGAGTCAAAAATGTCTCAACGAGACTCAGAAAAAACGCTGATCACTTACTGGAAACGCATAATTTTCGTGCATTTGATGGACAGATTTATGCGTATTATGTTGTATTGGATAGATTTATGTGATTTGCGATACTTTGAAGCTGCTCAGAATGTGGTAATTTAGACTTTTTTCAAACTTCATATAACTGCAGATAGCGCTCTGAAAACAAGAAATATGATGTTTTTGTCAATAGATTCATACATATGATGTCTTTGGTGCTATATTCTGCCATATAACGCACTTTTAAAGCAAAATCCTGCCTCTGAGCAGATTCACAGAGTCAAAAATTTCTCAACGAGACTCAGAAAAAACGCTGATAACTCGCTGGCAACACAAAATTTTGTGCATTTGAGGACGGATTCATGCGTATTATGTTGTATTGGATAGATTTATGCGATCTGCGATACTTTGAAACTGCTCATAATGTGGTAATTTTGACTTATTTCAAAACTTCATATAACTGCAGATAGCGCTCTAAAAAACACGAAATATGATGTTTTTGTCGATAGATTTATACATATTATGAGGTGTCGAATAGGAATATGAACTTTTTGATTGTGAAAATCTGCGCGGAAAAGCGTGATTTTGACTTATTCCAAAGTTTGAAAACTGCAAATAGCACTCTAAAAACTCAATATAAGATGTATTTGGTGCTAGATTCTGCCATATGATGCACCTTTGAAGCAAAATCTTGCTTCTGAGCAGATTTACAGGGTCAAAAATTCCTCAACGAGACTCAGAAAGAACGCTGATAACTCGCTGGAAACGCAAAATTCTGTGCATTTGAGGACGGATTTATGCGTATTATGTTGTATTGGATAGATTTATTTGATTTGCGATACTTCAAAACTGCTCAGAATGTGCTTTTTTGACTTATTTCAAACTTCATATAACTGCAGATAGCGCTCTAAAAACACGATATATGATGTTTTTGTCGATCGATTCATACATATTATGAGGTCCTGAATAAGAATATGAACTTTTTGATTGTGAAAATCTGCGCGAAAAAGCGTGAGTTCGACTTATTCCAAAGTTTGTAAAACTGTAAAAAGCACTCTAAAACACGGAATATCATGTATTTGGTGCTAGATTCTGCCATATACGCACTTTTGGAGCAGAATCTTGCTTCTGAGCAGATTAACAGAGGACGAATTCATGCGTATTATGTTGTATTGGATTGATTTATGTGATTTGCGATACTTTGAAACTTCTCAGAATGTGTTAATTTTGACTTATTTCAAACTTCATATAACTGCAGATGCGCTCTGAAAACACGAAATATGATGTTTTTGTCGATAGATTCATAAATATTATGAGGTCCTGAATAGGAATATGAACTTTTTGTTTGTGAAAATTGGTGCGGAAGAGCGTGATTTCGACTTATTCCAGAGTTTGTAAAACTGCGAATAGCACTCTAAAAACACAAATATCATGTATTTGGTGCTGAATTCTGCCATATAACGCACTTTTGATGCAAAATCTTGCTTCTGAGCAGATTTACAGAGTCAAAAATGTCTCAACGAGACTCAGAGAAAACGCTGATAACTCGCTGGAAACGCAAAGTTATGTGCATTCGAGGACGGATTCATGTGTATCATGTTGTATTGGATAGATTTATGTGATTTGCGGTACTTTGAAACTGCTCAGAATGTGGTGATCTTGACTTATTTCAAACTTCATATAACTGCAGATAGCGCTCCGAAAACACGAAATATGATGTTTTTGTTGATAGATTCATACATATTATGAGGTCTTGAATATAAATATGAACTTTTTGATTGTGAAAATCTGCGCGGAAAAGCATGATCCGACTCATTCCAAAGTTTGTAAAACTGCAAATAGCACTCTAAAAACATGAAATATGATGTATTTGGTGCAAGATTCTGCCATATAACGCACTTTTGAAGCAGAATCTTGCTTCTGTGCTAATTCACAGAGACAAAAATTTTTCAACGAGACTCAGAAAAAAACGCTGATAACATGCTGGGAACGCAAAAATTTTGTGCATTTGAGGACGGATTAATGCGTATTGTGTTGTATTGGGCAAATTTATGTGATTTGCGATACTTTGAGACTGCTCAGAATGTGATAATTTTGACTTATATCGAACGTCATATAACTGCAGATAGCGCTCTGGAAACACGAATTATGATGTCTTTGTCAATAGATTCATACATATCATAAGGTCCTGAATAGGAACATGAACTTTTTGATTGTGAAAATCTGCGCGGAAAAGCGTGATTTCAACTTATTCCAAAGTTTGTAAAACTGCAAATAGCACTCTAAAAACACGAAATATGATGTATTTAGTGCTGGATTCTGCAATATAACGCACTTTTAAAGCAAAATCTTTCTTCTGAGCATATTTAAAGAGTCAAAAATGTCTCAACAAGACTCAGAAAAAAACGCTGATAACTCGCTGGAAAAGTGAAATTTTGTGCATCTGAGGACGGATTCATGCGTATTATGTTGTATTGGATAGATTTATGTGATTTGCGATTCTTTGAAACTGCCCAGAATGTGGTAGTTTTGACTGATTTCAAACTTAATATAACTACAGATAGCGCTCTGAAAACACGAAATATGATGTTTTTGTCGATAGATTCATACATATTATGAGGTCCTAAATAGAAATATGAACTTTTTGATTGTGAAAATCTGCGCGGAAAAGCGTGATTTCGACATATTTCAAAGTTTGTAGAACTGCAAATAGCACTCTAAAAACACGAAATATGATGCATTTGGTGTCAGATTCTGCCATATAATGCACCTTTGAAGCAAAATCTTGCTTCTGAGCAGATTTACAGAGTCAGAAATTTCTCAACAAGACTCAGGAAAAACGCTGATAACTCGATGGAAACGCAAAATTTTGTGCATTTGAGGATGGATTCATGCGTATTATGTTGTATTGGATAAATTTATGTGGTTTGCGATACTTTGAAACTGCTAAGAATGTGGTAATTTTGACTTATTTCAAACTTCATATAACCGCAGATAGCGCTCTAAAAATACGAAATATGATGTTTTTGTCGATAGATTCATACATATTATGAGGTGTTGAATAGGAATATGAACTTTTTGATTGTGAAAATCTACGCGAAAAAGCGTGATTTCGACTTATTCCAAACTTAGAAAACTGCAAATAGCACTCTAAAAACTCAGTATTTGATGTATTTGGTGCTAGATTCTGCCATATGATGCACTTTTGAAGTAAAATCTTGCATCTGAGCAGATTTACAGGGTCAAAAATTCCTCAACGAGACTCAGAAAGAACGCTGATAACTCGCTGGAAACGCAAAATTTTGTGCATTTGAGGACGGATTCATGCGTATTATGTTGTATTGGATAGATTTATGTGATTTGCGATACTTTGAAACTGCTCAGAATGTGGTAATCTTGACTCATTTCAAACTTCATATAACTGCAGATAGCGCTCTGAAAACACGAAATATGATGTTTTTGTCGAAAGATTCATACATATTATGAGGTCCTGAATATAATAATGAACTTTTTGATTGTGAAAATCTGCGCGGAAAAGCATGATCCGACTCATTCCAAAGTTTGTAAAACTGCGAATAGCACTCTAAAAATATGAAATATGATGTATTTGGTGCTAGATTCTGCCATATAGTGCACTTTTGAAGCAACATCTTGCTTCTGTGCTGATTCACAGAGTCAAAAATTTTTCAACGAGACTCAGAAAAAAACGCTGATAACATGCTGGGAACGCAAAATTTTGTGCATTTGAGGACTGATTCATGCGTATTGTGTTGTATTGGACAGATCTATGTGATTTGCGATACTTTGAGACTGCTCAGAATGTGGTAATTTTGACTTATATCGAACGTCATATAACTGCAGATGGCGCTCTGGAAACACGAAATATGATGTCTTTGTCGATAGATTCATACATATTATAAGGTCCTGAATAGGAATATGAACTTTTTGATAGTGAAAATCTGCGCGGAAAAGCATGATCCGACTCATTCCAAAGTTTGTAAAACTGCGAATGCACTCTAATAACACGAAATATGATGTATTTGGTGCTAGATTCTGCCATATAACGCACTTCTGAAGCAAAATCTTACTTCTGAGCAGATTCACAGAGTCAAAAATTTCTCAACGAGACTAAGAAAAAACGCTGATAATTCGCTGGAAACGCAAAATTTTGTGCATTTGAGGACGGATTCATGCGTATAATGCTGTATTGGATAGATGCATGTGATTTGCGATACTTTGAAACTGCTCAGAATGTGGTAATTTTGACTTGTTTTAAACTACATATAACTGAAGATAGCGCTCTGAAAACACGAAATATGATGTTTTTGTCGATAGATTCATACATATTATAAGTTCCTGAATAGGAATATGAGCTTTTTGATTGTAAAAATCTGCGCGGAAAAGCGTGACTTCGACTTATTCCAAAGTTTGTAGAACCGCGAATAGCACTCTAAAAACACAAAATGATGATGTATTTGGTGCTAGATTCTGCCATATAACGCACTTTTGAAGCAAAATATTGCTTCTAAGCAGATTTACAGAGTCAAAAATTTCTCAACGAGACTCAGAAAAAACGCTGATAACTCACTGGAAACGCAAAATTCCGTGCA
Organism: Dromius quadrimaculatus; assembly: GCA_963989225.1. NCBI lineage: Eukaryota > Metazoa > Arthropoda > Insecta > Coleoptera > Carabidae > Dromius > Dromius quadrimaculatus. The sequence continues at coordinate 155,741 of CAXDIG010000243.1, read as the reverse complement.
TCTAAAGACGGATTCATGCGTATTATGTTGTATTGGATAGATTTATGTGATTTGCGATACTTTGAAACTGCTTAGAATGTGGTAATTTTGACTTATTTCAAACTTCATATAACTGCAGATAGCGCTCTAAAAATACGAAATATAATGTTTTTGTCGATAGATTCATACATATTATGAGGTCTTGAATCGGAATATGAATTTTTTGAATGTGGAAATCTGCGCGGAAAAGCGTGATTTCAACTTATTCCAAAGTTTGTAAAACTGCGAATGGCACTCTAAAAACACGAAATATGATGTATTTGGTGCTAGATTCTGCCATATAACGCTCTTTTGAAGCAAAATCTTGCTTCTGAGCAGACTTACAGAGTCAAACATTTCTCAACGAGACCCAGAAAAAACGCTGATAGCTCGCTGGAAACGCAGAATTTTGTGCATTTGAAAACGGATCCATGCGTGTTATGTTGTATTCGATAGATTCATGTGATCCGCGATACTTTGAAACCGCTCAGAATGTGGTAATTTTGACTTATTTCAAACCTCATATAACTGCAGAAAGCGCTCTGAAAACACGATATATGATGTTTTTGTCGATAGGTTCATACATATTATGAAGTCCTGAATAGGAATTTGAACGTTTTGATTATAAGAATCCGCGCGGGAAAGCGTGATTCCGACTTCATCCAAAGTTCGTAAAACTGCAAATAGCACTCTAAAAACACGAATTATGATGTATTTCATGCTAGATTCTGCCATATAACGCACTTTTGAAGCAAAATCTTGCTTCTGAGCAGATTTACAGAGTCAAAAATTTCTCAACGAGACTCAGAAAAAACGCTGATAACTTGCTGGAAACGTATAATTTTGTGCATTTGAGGATAGACTCATGCGTATTATGTTGTATTGAATAGATTTATGTGATTTGCGAAACTTTGAAACTGGTCAGAATGTGGTAATTTTGACTTATTTCAAACTTCATATAACTGTAGATAGCGCTCTGAAAACACGAAATATGATGTTTTTGTCGATAGATTCATACATATTATGAAGTCCTTGATAGGAATATGAACGTTTTGATTGTAAAAATCGTGTTTTCGACTTATTCCAAAGTTTGTGGAAACTGCAAATAGCACTCTAAAAACAGAAATATGATGTATTTGATGCTAGATTCTGCTATATAACGCATTTTTGGAGCAAAATCTGTTTTCTGAGCAGATTTACAGAGTCAAAAATTTCTCAACAAGACTCAGAAAAAACGCTGATACTTTACTGGAAACGCAAAATTCTGTGCATTTGAGGATGGATTCATGCGTATTATGTTGTATTGAATTGACTTAGGTGATTTGCGATATTTTGAAACTGGTCAGAATGTGGTAATTTTGACTTATTTCAAACTCCATATAACTGCAGATACCGCTCTGAAAACACGAAATATGATGTTCTTATCGATAGATTCATAAATATTATGAGGTCCTGAATAGGAATATGAACTTTTTGATTGTTAAAATCGGCGTGGAAAAGCGTGACTTCGACTTATTCCAAAGTTTGTAGAACTGCGAATAGCACTCTAAAAACACAAAATATGATGTATTTGGTGCTAGATTCAGCCATATAACGCACTTTTGAAGCAAAGTCTTGCTTCTAAGCAGATTTACAGAGTCAAAAATATCTCAACGAGACTCGAAAAAAACGCTGATAACCCGCTGGAAACGCAAAATTTCGTGCATCTGAGAACGGATTCATGCGTATTATGTTGTATTGGATAGATTTATGTGATTTGCGATACTTTGAAACTGCTTAGAATGTGGTAATTTTGACTTGTTTCAAACTCCATATAACTGCAGATAGCGCTCTCAAAACACGGAATATGATGTTTTTGTCGATAGATTCATACATATTATGAAGTCCCGAATTGGAATATGGACTTATTGATTGTAGAAATCTGCGCGGAATAGCGTGTCTTCGACTTATTCCAAAGTTTGTAAAACTGCAAATAGCACTCTAAAATCACGAAATATGATGTCTTTGGTGCTATATTCTGCCATATAACGCACTTTTAAAGCAAAATCTTGCTTCTGAGCAGATTTACAGGGTCAAAAATTCCTCAACGGGACTCAGAAAGAACGCTGATAACTCGCTGGAAACGCAAAATTCTGTGCATTTGAGGACGGATTCATGCGTATTATGTTGTATTGGATAGATTTATGTGATTTGCGATACTTTAAAACTGCTCAGAGTGTGCTTTTTTGACTTATTTCGAACTTCATATAACTGCAGATAGCGCTCCAAAACACGAAATATGATGGTTTTGTCGATCGATTCATACATATTATGAGGTCCTGAATGAGAATATGAACTTTTTGATCGTGAAAATCTGCGCGGAAAAGCGTGAGTTCGACTTATTCCAAAGTTTGTAAAACTGTAAAAAGCACTCTAAAAACACGGAATATCATGTATTTGGTGCTAGATTCTGCCATATAACGCACTTTTGGAGTAGGATCTTGCTTCTAAGCAGATAAACAGAGGACAAATTCATGCGTATTATGTTGTATTGGATTGATTCATGTGATTTGCGATACTTTGAAACTTCTCAGAATGTGTTAATTTTGACTTATTTCAAACTTCATATAACTGCAGATAGCGCTCTGAAAACACGAAATATGATGTTTTTGTCGATAGATCCATAAATAATATGAGGTCCTGAATAGGAATATGAACTTTTTGTTTGTGAAAATTTGCGCGGAAAAGCGTGATTTCGACTTGATCCAAAGTTTGTAAAACTGCAAATAGCACTCTAAAAACACGAAATATGATGTATTTAGTGCTGGATTCTGCCATATAACGCACTTTTAAAGCAAAATCTTGCTTCTGAGCAGATTTACAGAGTCAAAAATGTCTCAACGAGACTCAGATAAAACGCTGATAACTCGCTGGAAACGCAAAATTTCGTGCATCTGAGAACGGATTCATGCGTATTATGTTGTATTGGATAGATTTATGTGATTTGCGATACTTTGAAACTGCTTAGAATGTGGCAATTTTGACTTGTTTCAAACTCCATATAACTGCAGATAGCGCTCTCAAAACACGAATTATGAAGTCCTGAATAGAGATATGAACTTTTTGATTGTGAAAATCTGCGCGGAAAAGCGTGATTCGACTCATTCCAAAGTTTGTGAAACTGCGATTGCACTCTAATAACACGAAATATGATGTATTTGGTGCTAGATTCTGCCATATAACGCACTTCTGAAGCAAAATCTTACTTCTGAGCAGATTCACAGAGTCAAAAATTTCTCAACGAGACTCAGAAAAAACGCTAATAACTCGCTGGAAACGCAAAATTTTGTGCATTTGAGGACGGATTCATGCGTATTATGTTGTATTGGATATATTTATGTGATTTGCGATACTTTGAAACTGCTCAGAATGTGGTAATTTTGACTTATTTCAAACTTCATATAACTGCAGATAGCGCTCTAAAAACACGAAATATGATGTTCTTGTTGATAGATTCATACATATTATGAGGACCTGGATAGGAATATGAACTTTTTGATTGTTAAAATCTGCGCGGAGAAGCGTGACTTCGACTAATTCCAAAGTTTGTAGAACTGCGAATAGCACTCTAAAAACGCAAAATATGATGTATTTGGTGCTGGATTCTGCCATATAACGCACTTTTGAAGCAAAATCTTCCTTCTGAGCAGATTCACAGAGTCAAAAATGTCTCAACGAGACTCAGAAAAATCACTGATAACTCGCTGGAAACGTAAAATTTTGTGCATCTGAGGACGGATTCATGCGTATTATGTTGTATTGGATAGATTTATGTAATTTGCGATACTTTTAAACTGCTCAGAATGTGGTTTTTTGACTTATTTCAAACTTCATATAACTGCAGATAGCGCTCTGAAAACACGAAATATGATGTTTTTGTCGATCGATTCATACATATTATGAGGTCCTGAATAAGAATATGAACTTTTCGATTGTGAAAATTTGCGCGGAAAAGCGTGAGTTTGACTTATTCCAAATTTGTTAAACTGTAAAAAGCACTCTAAAAACACGGAATATCATGTATTTGGTGCTAGATTCTGCCATATAACGCACTTTTGGAGCAGAATCTTGCTTCTGAGCAGATTGACAGAGGACGAATTCATGCGTATTATGTTGTATTGGATTGATTTATGTGATTTGCGATACTTTGAAACTTCTCAGAATGTGTTAGTTTTGACTTATTTCAAACTTCATATAACTGCAGATAGCGCTCTGAAAACACGAAATATGATAATTTTGTCGATAGATTCATAAATATTATGAGGTCCTGAATAGGAATATGAACTTCTTGATTGTGAAAATCTGCGCGGAAGAGCGTGATCTCGACTTATTCCAAAGTTTGTTAAACTGCAAATAGCACTCTAAAAACACGAAATATGATGTATTTGGTGCTGGATTCAGCCATATAACGCACTTTCAAAGCAAAATCTTGCTTCTGAGCAGATTTACAGAGTCAAAAATTTCTCAACGAGACAGAAGAAACGCTGATAACTCGCTGGAAACGCAAAATTATGTGCATCTGAGGACGGACTCATGCGTATTATGTTGTATTGGATATATTTATGTGCTTTGCGATACTTTGAAACTGCTTAGAATGTGGTAATTTTGACTTACTTTAAACTTCATATAACTGCAGATAGCGCTCTAAGAATACGAGATATGATGTTTTTGTCGATAGATTCATACATATTATGAGGTCCTGAATAGGAATATGAATTTTTTGAATGTGGAAATCTGCGCGGAAAAGCGTGATTTCGACTTATTCCAAAGTTTGTAAGACTGCAAATGGCACTCTAAAAACACGAAATCAGATGTGTTTGGTGCTGGATTCTGCCATATCACGCTTTTTTGAAGCAAAATTTTCCTTCTGAGCAGATTTACAGAGTCAAAAATGTCTCAACGAGACTCAGAAAAAACGCTGATAACTCGCTGGAGTAGTATAAGCGTCCCTTTACACGACACCCCCCCTTTTTTTCTGTGTGAGATCATGTGACCTTAAGCCCCGCCCCCTAGTAATCGCTGCTCGTTCTGATTGGTTGGTTTAGTTGCGCATGCGGTGATCCCTTGCGCCACCTGTTGTCGAGTAGACGAACTAGTGTGAAGATAAAGTAGGTAGTGTTGGATATATTCACTGTTGGCGCTGCTTGCTGTTCTTTATCACAAACGTTTGTGATTGGTTGAGCGCGCGCGCGCTATTAGTAGTGCTGCCACCTATTGTCGAGTAGATGAGCTAGTGTGGATAATGTCGTGTGTTCAATTGAGAATATTAATTGTTTCTATAAATATAACTTGTTTTCATTTGCGGCGACCAGACGACTTTGAGTAGCGCTGTTATAGTTTTTATACAAGTGCTGGTTCGCACGCTTAGGCCACATTCTGATAAGCAAATTCATCAATTATTATTAATTTTTTAATTTTTAAAAAAAGCGCGCGCTTATTGACTTTTAAGGGTTATTATGTTAACTTCTCAAGACAATTTATTCTTTATTAGGCATATTTTACTTGAAAATACGATTAGTTGCTATTTGATTTTTGAGAAGAGTGAACGTGTGATAGATTGAAGTTATTGATTTTGGAGGCTTGTTGTTATTTTAGGATATAAGTTGAAAAATGAGCTTGAAAAAAATTGATAAAACTGGACTAGCTGTTTTGAGCGGAATTATTTCGCGTGCATTAACTGACAAGAATTATTATGCTGCCTGCTTACCAGCGGCACTAATATTCTGCGACGAAGCTAAGAAAATGGGATATATACCTGAAATTATTATGGGGTATCTGAAATACGACCAGTTTTCTGATAATGTACTTCATTTTTGTGCAAAGGTTGACAACGAAATTAACGATCCAAATTTACGCGCACTCCAAGTATATTGTGGGGTTAACCCAAAAGATTTCATTTTTAGCGTCATACCAGCTATTGATAATTTAAAAGTCGACAACAATGAAGATGAAATATTGATGATGAAATTCTATGAAAAATATAAGGAGACACAGTGTTCAGATGAGTTTTTTTCTCATAAGGACGCATCAGCTTCTCTATTGAAGATTAGGAGAAACATTCAACTCAGAACAAAAAAGTTGTTTTGTCCATAGTTCAACTTGTTAATTATTTTGAAAAACAAATAATATTGAATGTATTAATTCTAAAATAAAAATATTTTCAAAAATATGAAATATTGCTCTTTATTTTACAAATAAAATTTATTATAATTTCAGAAAATTTGAGAATGAAAATGCAGGGTTGTAACGTAGCAAGTGATGAAGCTATAGCGTTCTCATTTGATTTTTGAAAAATTTATATTAGCTAAAAACTGTGCGCCCAAGATCGTTGGAGTAAACTCAACGTTTGTGAATAGTTATAGGAACGTTCAACATTTTATTGTTTCTATTACAGATAACTTTTTGGAATTGATTGATGAAAACTCTATTAAATAACTATGAAATTGAGTATTTCCTTATCAGTAAAATAAAATGTGGGGGTGTTACATAGCAACTACCGAGAAGTATTGCATTATTATTGCTGTATGAATTAGAATGTATTCTTATCAGGAAATCTACCACTTCCAATTGGTTTTTGGTTCTTATCGCACAGAACACCATTATTTTAGGCGCGCAATATATCCAATTACTTTTCCCCAACCTCTTTATAATTGGTTGATGAGAACATAATTGAATAACTATGAAATTAGGTATTTCCTTATAAGTAAAATGAAAATGTGGGTGTTACATAGCAACTACTGAGAAGTATTGCATCATTATTGCTGTATGAATTAGTATGTATTTTTATCAGGAGATTTACCACTTTCAATTGGTTTTGACTCTTATCGCACAGAACGCCATAATTTAAGCGCGCAATATATCCAATTACTTTTCCCCCACCTCTTTCATAATCAGTAAAATAACTTTTTCAAATTGGTTGATAAATAGTATATTGTACAACAAGTGTAGAAGATCACTAATTTCACACAAGATGTGAGAGTTTCAGCACGAGACGTAGTCCAGTGGTGGAATCACACAAGTGTAAAATTGGTGATTCTACACATGTTGTACACTATACTTTTTCACGACTTCAGATTTCATAAAACTATGTATATATTGAGAACTTACATCTCAGTTTAATAGCCCCATTTTGACAATTTTCAATATATCCCCTGGAATAGAATTATGAAATGAAATGTCTACATTTCTATTGATTATAAATTATGATACTAGAACATAATCTTTTCTGATTGATGGAGTTTCATTATAAACCTAAATTTTTTGTGCAATTCTATTTGTCACTGTGAAAAAAGAAACTGTCACAGAAACAAAAATAATAATTTTCAAGTAAATCAGTGCAATTTTGCTGTAATATACGCACAAAAAATGTGGGTGTTGCATAGCAACTAAAGAGAAGTATTGCATTATCATGTATGAATTAAGATGTATTCTTATCAGGAAATTTACCACTGTCAATTGTTTGATTTTTGAAAAATTCATATTAGCTGAAAACTGTGCGCCCAAGATCGCTGGAGTAAATCTAACGTTCCTTTTATTATTTTGTGAATAGTTATAGGAACGTTTAACATTTTTATTGTTTCTATTACAGATAACTTTCAAAATTGGTTGATAAAAGCATAATTAAATAACTATGAAATTGAGTATTTCCTTATCAGTAAAATAAAAATGTGGGGTGTTACATAGCAACTACTGAGAAGTATTGCAATATTATTGATGTATAAATTAAAATGTATTCTTATCAGGAAATTTACCACTTTCAAATGGTTTTTGGTTCTTATCGCACAGAACGCCATAATTTTAGGCGCGCAATATATCCATAGCAACTACTGAAAAGTATTGCATCATTATTGCTGTATGGATTAGTATGTATTCTTATCAGGAAATTTACCACTTTTAATTGGTTTTGACTCTTATCGCACAGAACGCCATAATTTAAGCGCGCAATATATCTAATTTCTTTTTCAACACCTCTTTCATAATCAGTAAAATAACTTTTTAAAATTGGTTAATAAAACATAATTAAATAACTATGAAATTGAGTATTTCCCTATCAGTAAAATAAAAATGTGGGTGTTGCATAGCAACTAAAGAGAAGTATTGCATTATTATTGCTGTATGAATTAAGATGTATTCTCATCAGAAAATTTACCACTTTCAATTGGCTTTTGGTTCTTATCGCACAGAGCGCCATAATTTTAGGCGTGCAATTAGTTTTCCCCCACCTCTTTTATAATCAGTATAAATTGAGGTGAGATAGCGAATTGACTAGTGCTAATTTGACTATCGAATAACGAAGTTGATTGATAACCTCAACTCAAAAAGATTTGAAAAATGCATGATTTTACTATTTTGAAAGACTTGGTGAGGAAGGTGAAACAGTTCAACACGACTGGTAGAACGGTGGAGTTCTAATTGAACTCTATCCCTGAGGGCAGAAACCCTATTGAGTGGGTTAAGAAAGGTGTTGAGGATGTTATTTTGTACGCTACATCAGATTTAGAGCCAACAGACAAAGTTGGTTTCACATTTTGTAGTAAAAATTTTGAACGAGGCCAGGGTTGGAAGAGTTTTGAGGATGCATCAAACGTTACTGTGAACGATGTTTGGAACGTTATAGCCAGAATATTTCAATCAAACTCATCAGGATTAGACACCGATACGTTCTGTCTCGGTAAGAAAATTATATTTCTTGTTTTAAATAACGTTTTTAATATGTTTATTATATTTTTAAAGAGGAGTAACCGTAGTGCGAATGCCACGAGGTTAAGGAAGTAATAGAAAAATGAATAAGTATATAACGTACGAAGAAACATGTCAAAGAAGTAAGAGCGTTATTGTTATCAATAATAAAGATAATTTTTGCCTTGCGCGCGCCTTGGTTGTTGCAATGGCCCGCGTTGAAAAAGACCCCGACTATGCGAAGGTAAGAGATGTGAAAAAACTACAATTGGCTAGAGCGATTCAATTGTTACAAGATGCTAATGTAATTATACCCGAAGACGGGGCCGGGGTTGAAGAGCTACAAAAATTTCAAAACTACTTCGCTGATAAATACAAAATATGTGTTTACAGGTACGGAAGTAAAGGTCGTGATATTGTGTTTGAGGGGTTAGAGGGAAATAATACATTAAATTTATTATTACATCAAAATCATTATAACGTAATAGCATCACTGACTGGAGTTTTCGGGTGTATTTATTACTGTGAAAAATGCCACCACCCCTACGATCATGAAGGAGGGCACAGGTGTAAAGAGATCTGTCAGGGATGTCAACTTGCTCCAATTTGCCCCCAAGGGGTCAAAGTGCGGTGCCCAAATTGTAATCGCTGGTTTGTTAGTGCGAAATGTCTGGAAAATCATGAAAAACCCAGCTCCTCAGGAGGTAAATCACTCTGTAGTCTGGTAGAACGGTGTGAATTTTGCAGAAAACATATAAATGCGGATAGAATGCATTTTTGCGATGAGGTTTTCTGTAAAATTTGTAACAAATATGTACCTCTTAATCATTTATGTTACATGCAGCTTGATTGTGGGAAACCAAAAACCGAAAATTTTCTATTTATTTTTTACGATTTGGAAACACGTCAGGAGAAAGTTATTAATGAACTAGAAGTCGAACATGAGCCGAAATTGTGCGTCTTCAAACAATGTTGTCATGTTTGTATAGGAAAAAACGAAGAAATCTGTAAAAAGTGTGGAGTGCGGTTGCAAATACTGAAAAACAAAGTTATTGAAGGTTTCATGAGTTATTTGTTTGAGGTCCGTAGAAAATTCAAAAACGTTACAGTTCTAGCCCATAATTGGCAGGGGTTTGATCATCAGTTTTTATTGAATTATATACTTACGAAGTCAGATGTAAAACCAGAGCTTATCATGAGGGGAACAAAAATTATTCTAATGCAGGTTGGGGGTATCAAATTCCTTGACTCTCTCAATTATTTTCCCATGGCACTTTCGAAACAACCAAACGCATTTGGACTTGGCGATAATTTCAAGAAAGGATATTTTCCACATTTATTCAACACACTGGCGAACGCAAATTACACGGGACCGCTACCAGATATTTCATATTATAGTCCTAACACAATGAAATCGCCTGATAGGATTAAAATTTAAGAATGGTATGAGGCCCATAAAAATGAAGAATTTGATATACAGCGCGATCTTGTTCAATATTGTGTCTCAGATGTAGAAATTTTGGCTCAAGCTTGTCTTAAATTCAGAGAGCAACTGCTAAGCACTGTAAATGTATGTCCGTTCACAGAGGCGTGTACTATTGCGTCAGCATGCAATAAAGTGTTCAGACGGAATTTTTTAAAACCGAATACTATTGGTATAATACCTAGCGGAGGGTATCGTTTCAGCGATAAGCAGTCTAGGATAGCGCTACAATGGCTCGTTTGGGAGGAGCGTGAGCGTAATAATAAAATTTCACACGCTGCGAATCAAAAAGAGGTTAAGGTGGCCTCGTTCAAGGTGGATGGGTATTGTGAAGAAACCAAACAAGTGTTTGAATTCCACGGATGCTATTAACACGGTCACCACTGTATTAAGCACAATAGAGATACACCGCTACGTGATGACCCCAAATCAACTCTCAATCAGCGCTATGAGGCAACAGTGAATAGAATAAACTTAATCAAATCATTCGGCTACGAGATAATTCAAATGTGGGAGTGTGACTTTCGCACAGCACTTCGCTCACATAAAAATATAGAGGAATATGTTAACTCCCACCCGCTTTTAATAACAACACCTCTCAACCCGCGCGATGCGTTCTACGGAGGGCGCACAGGAAACACGAAAACATATTATGAGTGTAAAGATGGGGAGCAAATAAAATACATTGATATATGCTCACTTTACCCTTATATTTGTAAATATGGTGAATATCCTAAAGGGCATCCAAAGATTTACGTTGGCGAGGATTGCCCAAAGGATATAACAAACATTGAGGGGTTGATAAAGTGTACGGTACTGCCCCCGCAAGACTTATATCATCCGGTTCTCCCGATAAAATCGAACAATAAATTGATATTTTCACTTTGTCACGCGTGTTCTGCGTTAATGACAGGCGAAGAATGCAAACACAAGGCAGAAAATAGAGCAATAACCGGGACATGGGTTATAGACGAGGTGCGAAAGGCAGTGGAAATGGGTTACACCATAACTGATATATTTGAAATTTGGTCTTATGATATAGAGCAATATGATATTGATAGAAAAACAGAAGGTCTTTTCACTGATATGATGAACCAATTTTTGAGAATAAAAGTACAGGCATCTGGTTGGCCTTCAACTTGTGTTTCAGAAGAAGAAAGAATGAAATATATTGAAGAATTTTTCAATGAGGAGGGTATACTTCTGGAATGTAGGGAGATTTTGAGAAACGCTGGGTTGAGACAGCTTGCAAAACTCATTTTGAACTCGTTCTGGGGAAAGTTGGGGCAAAAAGAAAATCAGCCAAAAACCAAAATAATAAATCAGCCAGCTGAATATTTCGAGATGTTAAACGACCGAAGCATAGTAGTGAATACCATACTTATTGTTAACGATGATACACTTGTATTAACATACGAGAACACGGAAGAAACGCTAGCTCCCCTATCAACGATTAATGTATGTTTGGCTGCCTACACGACAGCCCAAGCTAGACTTAAGCTTTATAGTTATTTGGAAAAACTGGGGTAACGTGTTTTGTATTGTGATACGGATTCTGTTATATATATATCAAGAAAAGATGAATATGAACCTTTACTTGGTAATTACGTAGGGGATATGAAGAACGAGCTTAGTGATTTTGGGGCGGGGAGCTACATTGTACAGTTCGCTTCAGGCGGGCCTAAGCTTTATGCATTTGTTGTTTACCCACCTACAACAAATAAATATGTAGAAGTTTGTAAAGTGAAGGGAATTTCCATTACACACAAAGTTAGCAATAAAGTGAATTTCAAAACGCTAAAAAGAATGGTGTTGGAGGAAAATAAAGAGCCTGAAAAAATTATATATAGAAATATACGACGAACTAAGATGCACGAAGTGGTTACACACGTAGAAACAAAAGAATTCGGAACAACATCCTGTAAAAGGAAGTTCTTTGAACATGATTCAGTTCCTTACGGATTCAAAAAAAGCCTGAATAATATGAATCAGAATATATAACTCATGTATCATGTGGTACATATTTGACTAATTTGATTGGTTGAAATTGAGTAGTGAGGTACTATCACAGCGATAATATTTCTATCACCTTATGTTACATGTCAATTGTTTTTTATCAGTCACCTAATGCCACATGTCAGATATTGACGAAAATTGATGTTTGCAAATATTGAAAAGTCTTAAATGCAGAAAAGAAGAAAGGTTTGTAAATTCCTTTCCACGATTATCTGTGCATATAGCGGGCGCACGGGCGCTTTTTGACATCTTTTGAAAATATAACCTAACACTCAGATCCATTCATTATATATTCTCTCCAAAATATAACTCGGGCTATGATTAACCATTGATGATACCATTCGTTAAGTCTTCAGAAAATTGAACTCGTGCTTCGCACTCGGTCAATTTTCATGAACTTAACTTATGCTATCATCGAACCTGACAACACATTCAACTCTCAAAAATTTTTGGATATAGCTAAATGTTAAAATTGAAAATCGTACATACACAACATATGGTGTATAACGCATTTATATCAGCAATTGTTCGAAGGCACTTCCTACAGTCGCCGCACATCCGTCCTAAATTTATAGTTCTTGAGCCCCCATTCAATAATAAATTCACACTAAACCCCTAAGTAGAATGAACAAACATGAACATTCTCCATTCAACTATGAATTAGGAATCTATTCTTTACCAACGTTTTAGAAAGATGGCACAAATATGTCAAAACTTTTAAAAGTAACCAAGTGAAAAAGTAACACAATGATTATATATTTATATATCAGAATGATGTTAAAATAAAAGGGGGAGTTATCAGACGAAACAGGCAAACGCGTGCATGGACTATTCTTTAATCTATGAAAATACATTTTCAAACAGCCTGTTTTTAAAATATTTAACTATCAAAAATAAAACGAGAAAGACAATTGCCTGCAGAATGTTGATTATGCACACGCTGAGATATCAACGGAAATACAGTTTCATAACAATAGTACACAGACTGACAACATATGTAAAAGGGTTCCAAAATGTATAAAATAATGAGGTTTAATAACGACAAAAATTATTACAAAATCAATTGTATATAACTTTCAGAATTCCAGCAATTTATCACCCTGGACGCTTTTCTCAAATTCATTAACTACCATATTTTTCCACTCATAGTATCTATTAATTACTTTTCGAAAAGAAATTATATCTTCAATTAATTGGTCGCTTCCCTTGGTGGATAACTGTTCTACGAACAAGTGAGCAAGCGCTATTTTGTTTTTTTTTCTTGACAGTTGGTAGTAACCAAAATTTTCTATCTCAACAACAGTGCATGTATCAATTTCAATTCAAATATCCCGCCCCATTGCTGTTTGTTCAGTGAAAAACAGTTGGTAGTAACCACAATTTTTTATCTTAGCAACAATGCATGTATCAATTTTGATTTAAATATCCTGCCCCATTGCTGATTTATTGGTAAACAGGCGGCACACGTCACATTACAAATACATACTTTTTCCACACTAGTTTAGCTTCTCAACCATAGGTAGCAACATCCTTCAATTAGCAACAATGGCGCACAACTAATCACAACATTACTAAGTGTCACATGGTCTTTAACCTAAAACACAAACTTTCCTTCAAAAATACACGCACAATACACTCTGTTTTATATAACTTAACACTCATCTCAACTTATTTCATATGAATGACTCAATGCTAGTTTACAAAATCAAAAAGCGGATGTTGTTTTATCAGAACTTTCATTATCATACATCCTGTGTCTGTTTCAACATATGCAGAAATACTTCAGTGAATACAGGTGGCACGCGTCACATTATTCACACTAGCTCATCTACTCGACAATAGGTGGCAGCACTACAAATAGCGCGCGTGTGATAAAGAACAGCAAGCAGCGCCAACAGTAAATATATCCAACACTAACTACTTTATCTCCACACTAGTTCGTCTACGCGACAACAGGTGGCGCAAAGGATCAGCGCATGCGCAACTAAACCAACCAATCAGAACGAGCAGCAGTTACTGGGGGGCGGGGCTTAAGGTCACATGATCTCACACAGAAAAAAAGGGGGGGTGTCGTGTAAGGGGACGCTTATACTACTTGCTGGAAACGTAAAATTTTGTGCATCTGAGGACGGATTCATGCGTATTATGTTGTATTGGATAGATTTATGTGATTTGCGATACTTTGAGACTGCTTAGAATGTGGTGATTTTGACTTGTTTCAAACTTCATATAACTGCAGATAGCGCTCTGAAAACACGAAATATGATGTTTTTGTCGATAGATTCATACATATTATGAAGTCTTGAATAGGAATATGGACTTATTGATTGTGAAAATCTGCGCAGAAGAGCGTGACTTCGACTTATTCCAAAGTTTGTAAAACTGCCAATAGCACTCCAAAATCACAAAATATGATGTATTTGGTGCTATATTCTGTCATATAACGCACTTTCAAAGCAAAATCTTGCCTCTGAGCAGATTTACAGAGTGAAAATTTCTCAACGAGACTCAGAAAAAACGCTGATAACTCGCTGGAAACGACTAATTTTGTGCATTTGAGGACAAATTCATGCGTATTATGTTGTATTGGATAGATTTATGTGATCTGCGATACTTTGAAACTGCTCAGAATGTGGTAATTTTGACTTATTTCAAACTTCATATAACTGCAGATAGCGCTCCAAAAACACGAAATATGATGTTCTTGTCGATAGATTCATACATATTATGAGGTCCTGAATAGGAATATGAATTTTTTGAATGAGAAAATCTGCGCGGCAAAGCGTGATTTCGACTTATTCCACAGTTTGTAAAACTGCAAATAGCACTCTAAAAACACGGAATATGATGTATTTGGTGCTGGATTCTGCCATATAACGCACTTTTGAAGCAGAATCTTGCTTCTGAGCAGATTTACAGAGTCAAAAATATCTCAACGAGACTCAGAAAAAACGCTGATAACTCGCTGGGAACGCAAAATTTGTGCATTTGAGGACGGATTCATGCGTATTGTGTTGTATTGGACAGATTTATGTGATTTGCGATACTTTGAAACTGCTCAGAATGTGGTCATTTTGACGTATATCAAACGTCATATAACTGCAAATAGCGATCTGGAAACACGAAATATGATGTTTTTGTCGATAGATTCATACATATTATAAGGTCCTGAATAGGAATATGAACTTTTTAATTGTGAAAATCTGCGCGGAAAAGCGTGATTCCGACTTATTCCATAGTTTGTAAAACTGCAAATAGCACTCTAAAAACACGAAATATGATGTATTTGGTGCTGGATTCTGCCATATAACGCACTTTTAAAGCAAAATCTTACTTCTGAGCAGATTTACAGAGTCAAAAATGTTTCAACGAGACTCAGGAAAAACGCTGAAAACTCGCTGGAAACGCAAAATTTTGTGCATTTGAGGACGAATTCATGCGTATCATGTTCTATTAGATAGATTTATGTGATTTGCGATACTTTGAAACTGCTCAGAATGTGGTAATTTTGACTTATTTCAAACTTCATATAACTGCAGATAGCGCTCTGAAACACGAAATATGATGTTTTTGTCGATAGATTCATACATATTATGAGGTCCTGAATAGGAATATGAACGTTTTGATTGTAAGAATCTGCGCGGAAAAGCGTGATTTCGACTTATTCCAGAGTTTGTAGAACTGCAAATAGCACTCTAAAAACACGAAATATGATGAATTTGGTGCTAGATTCTGCCATATAACGCACTTTTGAAGCAAAATCTTGCTTCTGTGCTGTTTCACAGAGTCAAAAATCTCTCAACGAGACTCAGAAAAAACGCTGATAACTAGCTGGGAACGCAGAATTTTGTGCATTTGAGGACGGATTCATGCGTATTGTGTTGTGTTGGATAGATTTATGTGATTTGCGATACTTTGAAACTGCTCAGAATGTGGTAATTTTGACTTATTTTGAACTTCATATATACTGCAGATAGCGCTCTGAGAACACAAAATATGATGTTTTTGTCGATAGATTCATTCATATTATGAGGTCCTGGATAGAAATATGGACTCTTTAAATGTGGAAATCTGCGCGGAAAAGCATGACTCGACTCATTCCAAAGTTTGTAAAACTGCAAATAGCACTCTACAAACACGAAATATGATGTATTTGGTGCTATATTCTGCCATATAACGCACTTTTGAACTAAAATCTTGCTTCTGTGCTGTTTCACAGAGTCAAAAATCTCTCAACGAGACTCAGAAAAAACGCTGATAACTAGCTGGGAACGCAGAATTTTGTGTATTTAAGGACGGATTCATGCGTATTGTGTTGTATTGGATAGATTTATGTGATTTGCGATACTTTGAAACTGCTCAGAATGTGGTAATTTTGACTTATTTTAAACTTCATATATACTGCAGATAGCGCTCTGAGAACACGAAATATGATGTTGTTGTCGATAGATTCATTCATATTATGAGGTCCTGGATAGAAATATGAACTTTTTAAATGTGGAAATCTGCGCGGAAAAGCATGATTCGACTCATTCCAAAGTTTGTAAAACTGCAAAAAGCACTCTAAAAATACTAAATATGATGTATTTGGTGCTGGATTTTGCCATATAACGCACTTTTGAAGCAAAATCTTGCTTCTGAGCAGATTTACAGAGTCAGAAATGTCTCAACGAGACCCAGTAAGAACGCCGATAACTTGCTGGAAACGCATAATTCTGTGCATTTGAGGACGGATTCATGCGTTTTATGTTGTATTGGATAGATTTATGTGATTTGCGATACTTTGAAACTGCTCAGAATGTGGTAATTTTGACTTATTCCAGACTTCATATAACTGCAAATTGCGCTCCGAAAACACGGAATATGATGTTTTTGTCGATAGACTCATACATATTATGAGGTCCTGAATAGGAATATGAACTTTTTGATTGTGAAAATCTGCGCGGGAAAGCGTGATTTCGACTTATTCCAAAGTTAGTAAAACTGCAAATAGCACTCTAAAAACACGAAATATGATGTATTTGGTTCTAGATTCTGCCATATAACACACTTTTAGAGCAAAATCTTGTTTCTGAGCAGATTTACAGAGTCAAAAACTTCTCAACGAGACTCAGAAAAAACGCTGATAACTTGCTAGAAACGCAAAATTTTGTACATTTGAGGACTAATTCATGCGTATTATGTTGTATTGGATAGATTTATGTGATTTGCGATACTTTGAAACTGCTCAGAATGTGGTAATTTTGACTTATTTCAAACTTCATATAACTGCAGATAGCGCTCTGAAAACACGGAATATGATGTTTTTGTCGATAGATTCATACATATTATGAGATCCTGAATAGAAATATGAACTTTTTGATTGTGAAAATCTGCGCGGAAAAGCGTGATTTTGACTTATTCCAAAGATTGTGAAACTGTAAATAGCACTCTAAAAACACGAAATATGATGTATTTGGTGCTAGATTCTGCCATATAACGCACTTATGAAGCAAAATCTTACTTCTGAGCAGATTCACAGAATCAGGAATTTCTCAACGAGATTCAGAAAAAACGCTAATAACTCGCTGGAAACGCAAAATTTCGTGCATTTGAGGACGGGTTCATGCGTAATATGTTGTATTGGATAGATTTTTGTGATTTGCGATACTCTGAAACTGCTAAGAATGTGGTAATTTTGACTTGATTCAAACTTCATATAACTGCAGATAGTGCTCTGAAAACACGGAATATGATGTTTTTGTCGATAGATTCATACATATTATGAGGTCCTGAATAGGAGTATGAACTTTTTTATTTTGAAAATCTGCGCGGAGGAGCGTGATTTCGACCTTTCCCAAAGTTTGTAAAACTGCAAATAGCACTCTAAGAACACAAAAAATGATGTATTTGGTGCTGGATTCTGCCATACAACGCACTTTTAAAGCAAAATCTTGCTTCTGCGCAGATTTACACAGAAAAATATGTCTCAACGAGACTCAGAAAAAAAGGCTGATAACTCGCTGGAAACGCAAAATTTTGTGCATTCGAGGACGAATTCATGCGTTTTATGTTGTATTGGATAGATTTATGTGATTTGCGATACTTTGAAACTTCTCAGAATTTGTTAATTTTGACTTATTTCAGACTTCAGATAACTGCAGATAGCGCTCTGAAAACAGGAAAAATGATGTTTTTGTCGATAGATTCATACATATTATGAGGTTCTGAGAAGGAATATGAACTTTTTGATTGTGAAAATCTGCGCGGGAGAGCGTGATTTCGACTTATTCCAAAGTTTGTGAAACTGCAAATAGCACTCTAAAAACACGAAATATGATGTATTTGGTGCTGGATTCTGCCATATAACGCACTTTTGGAGCAAAATCTTGCTTCTGAGCAGATTTACAGAGTCAAAAATGTCTCAACGAGACCCAGTAAGAACGCTGATAACATGCTGGAAACGCATAATTCTGTGCATTTGAGGACGGATTCATGCGTATTATGTTGTATTGGACAGATTTATGTGATTTGCGATACTTTGAAACTGCTCAGAATGTGGTAATTTTGACTTATTTCAAACTCCATATAACTGCAGATAGCGCTCTGAAAACACGAAATATGATGTTTTTGTCGATAGATTCATACATATTATGAAGTCTTGGATAGGAATATGAACGTTTTGATTGTAAGAATCTGCGCGGAAAAGCGTGTTTCCGACTCATTCAGAAGTTTGTAAAACTACAAATAGCCAAAAAACACGAAATATGATGTTTGGTGCTAGATTCTGCTATATAACGCATTTTTGAAGCGAAATCTTGCTTCTGAGCAGATTTACAGAGTCAAAAATTTCTCAACGAGACTCAGAAAAAACGCTGATAATTCGCAGGAAACGCAAAATTTTGTGCATTTAAGGACAAATTCATACGTATTATGTTGTATTGGATAGATTTATGTGATTTGCGATACTTTGGAACTGCTCAGAATGTGGTAATTTTGACTTATTTCAAACTTCATATAACTGCAGGTAGCGCTCTAAAAACACGAAATATGATGTTTTTGTCGATCGATTCATACATATTATGAGGTCCTGAATAAGAATATGAACTAATCAATTGTGCAAATCTGCGCGGAAAAGCGTGAGTTCGACTTATTCCAAAGTTTGTTAAACTGTAAAAAGCACTCTAAAAACACGGAATATCATGTATTTCGTGCTAGATTCTGCCATACAACGCACTTTTGGAGCAGAATCTTGCTTCTGAGCAGATTAACAGATGACGAATTCATGCGTATTATGTTGTATTGGATTGATTTATGTGATTTGCGATACTTTGAAACTTCTCAGAATGTGTTAATTTTGACTTATTTCAAACTTCATATAACTGCAGATAGCGCTCTGAAAACACAAAATATGATAATTTTGTCGATAGATTCATGAATATTATGAGGTCCTGAATATGAACTTCTTGATTGTGAAAATCTGCGCGGAAGAGCGTGATCTCGACTTATTCCAAAGTTTGTAAAACTGCAAATAGCACTCTAAAAACACGGGATTTGATGCATTTGGTGCTATATTCTGCCATATAACGCACTTTTGAAGCAAAATCTTGCTTCTGAGCAGATTTACAGAGTCAAAAATGTCTCAACGAGACTCAGAGAAAACGCTGATAACTCACTGGAAACGCAGAATTATGTGCATCTGAGGACGGATTCATGCGTATTATGTTGTATTGGATAGATTTATGTGATTTGCGATACTTTGAAACTGCTTAGAATGTGGTAATTTTGACTTACTTTAAACTTCATATAACTGCAGATAGTGCTCTAAAAATACGAAATATGATGTTTTTGTCGATAGATTCATACATATTATGAGGTCTTGAATAGGAATATGAATTTTTTGAATGTGGAAATCTGCGCGGAAAAGCGTGATTTCGACTTATTCCAAAGTTTGTAAAACTGCAAATTACACTTTAAAAACACGAAATATGATGTATTTGGTGCTGGATTCTGCCATAAAACGCACTTTTGAAGCAAAATTTTCCTTCTGAGCAGATTTACAGAGTCGAAAATGTCCCAACGAGACTCAGAAAAAACGCTGATAACTCGCTGGAAACGTAAAATTTTGTGCATCTGAGGACGGATTCATGCGTATTATGTTGTATTGTATAGATTTATGTGATTTGCGATACTTTGGAACTGCTCAGAATGTGGTAATTTTGACTTATTTCAAACTTCATATAACTGCAGATAGCGCTATGAAAACACGAAATATGATGTTT
Source organism: Dromius quadrimaculatus (assembly GCA_963989225.1). Taxonomy (NCBI): domain Eukaryota; kingdom Metazoa; phylum Arthropoda; class Insecta; order Coleoptera; family Carabidae; genus Dromius; species Dromius quadrimaculatus. The sequence continues at coordinate 135,245 of CAXDIG010000243.1, read as the reverse complement.
TTGTCGATAGATTCATACATATTATGAAGTCTTGAATAGGAATATTGACTTATTGATTGTAAAAATCTGCGCGGAAGAGCGTGACTTCGACTTATTCCAAAGTTTGTAAAACTGCCAATAGCACTCTAAAATCACAAAATATGATGTATTTGGTGCTATATTCTGCCATATAACGCACTTTCAAAGCAAAATCTTGCCTCTGAGCAGATTTACAGAGTCAAAAATCTCTCAACGAGACTCAGAAAAAACGCTGATAACTCGCTGGCAACGCAAAATTTTGTGCATTTGAGGACAAATTCATGCGTATTATGTTGTATTGGATAGATTTATGTGATTTGCGATACTTTGAAACTGCTCAGAATGTGGTAATTTTGATTTATTTCAAACTTCATATAACTGCAGATAGCGCTCTAAAAACACGAAATATGATGTTTTTGTCGATAGATTCATACATATTATGAGGTCCTGAATAGGAATATGAATTTTTTGGATGTGAAAATCTGCGCGGAAAAGCGTGATTTCGACTTATTCCACAGTTTGTAAAACTGCAAATAGCACTCTAAAAACACGAAATATGATGTATTTGGTGCTGGATTCTGCCATATAACGCACTTTTGAAGCAAAATCTTGCTTCTGAGCAGATTTACAGAGTCAAAAATGTCTCAACGAGACCCAGAAAAAACGCTGATAACTCGCTGGAAACGCAGAACTTTGTGCATTTGAGGACGGATTCATGCGTATTATGTTGTATTGTATAGATTTATGTGATTTGCGATACTTTGAAACTGCTCAGAATGTGGTAATTTTGACTTATTTCAAACTTCATATAACTGCAGATAGCGCTTTGGAAACAAGAAATATGATGTTTTTGTCGATAGATTCATACATATTATGAGGTCCTGAATAGGGATATGAATTTTTGATGGTGCAAATCTGCGCGGAAGGGCGTGTTTCCGACTCATTCCAAAGTTTGTAAAACTGCAAATAGCACTCTAAAAACACGGAATATGATGTATTTGGTGCTAGATTCTGCTATATAACGCATTTTTGAAGCAAAATCTTGCTTCTGAGCAGACTTACAGAGTCAAAAATTTCTCAACGAGACTCAGAAAAAACGCTGATAACTTGCTGGAAACGCAAAATTTTGTGCATTTGAGGATGGATTCATGCGTATTATGTTGTATTGGATAGATTTATGTGATTTGCGATACTTTAGAACTGGTCAGAATGTGGTGATTTTGACTTATTTCAAACTTCATATAACTGTAGATAGCGCTCTGAAAACACGAAATATTATGTTTTTGTCGATAGATTCATACATATTATGAAGTCCTGGATAGGAATATGAACGTTTTGAATGTGAAAATCTGCGCGGAAAAATGTGTATTCGACTTATCCCAAAGTTTGTGAAAACTGCAAATCGCACTCTAAAAACACGAAATATGATGTATTTGGTGCTAGATTCTGCTATATAACGCATTTTTGAAGCAAAATCTTACTTCTAAGCAGATTTACAGAGTCAAATATTTCTCAACGAGACTCAGAAAAAAACGCTGATAACTCGCTGGAAACGCAAAATTTGGTGCATTTGAGGATGGATTCATGCGTATTATGTTGTATTGGATTGATTTAGGTGATTTGCGATACTTTGAAACTGCTCAGAATGTGGTAATTTTGACTTATTTAAAACTTCATATAACTGCAGATAGCGCTCTGAAAACACGAAATATGATGTTTATGTCGATAGATTCATACACATTATGAGGTTCCGAATGTAAATAAGAACTTCTTGATTGTGAAAATCTGCGCGGAGATCCTGAATAAGAATATGAACTTTTTGATTGTGAAAATCGGCGCGGAAAAGCGTGATTTCGACTTATTCCAAAGTTTGTAAAACTGCAAATAGCACTCTAAAAACACGGAATATGATGTATTTGGTGCTATATTCTGCTATATAAGGCACTTTCAAAGCAAAATCTTACTTCTGAGCAGATTTACAGAGTCAAAAATTTCTCAACGAGACTCAGGAAAAACGCTGATAACTCGCTGGGAACGCCAAATTTTGTGAATTTGAAGACGGATTTATGCGTATTATGTCGTATTGGATAGATGTGATTTGCGATACTTTGAAACTGCTTATAATGTGGTAATTTTGATTCATTTCAAACTTCATATAACTGCTGATAGCGCTCTGAAAACACGGAATATGATGTTTTTGTTGATAGATTCATACATACTATGAGGTCCTGAATAGGAATATGAACTTTTGATTGTGAGGATCTGCGCGGAAAAGCGTTTTTTCGACCTAATCCAAAGTTTGTAAAACTAGAAACAGCACTCTGAAAACACAAAATATGATGTATTTGGTGCTAGATTCTGCCATATAACGCACTTTTCAAGCAAAATCTTGCTTCTGAGCAGATTACAGAGTCAGAAATTTCTCAACGAGACTCAGAAAAAACGCTGATAACTCGCTGGAAACGCAGAACTTTGTGCATTTGAGGACGCATTCATGTGTATTATGTTGTATTGGATAGATTTATGTGACTTGCGATACTTTGAAACTGCTTAGAATGTGGTAATTTAGACTTATTTCAAACTTCATATAACTGCGGATAGCGCTCTGAAAACACGAAATATGATGTTTTTGTCGATAGATTCATTCATATTATGAGGTCCTGAATAGAAATATGAACTTTTTTATTGTGAAAATCTGCACGGAAAAGCATGATTCGACTAATTCCAAAGTTTGTAAAACTGCAAATAGCACTCTAAAAACACGATATATGATGTATTTGGTGCTAGATTCTGCCATATAACGCACTTTTGAAGCAAAATCTTACTTCTTTTCTGTTTCACAGAGTCAAAAATCTTTCAACGAGACTCAGAAAACGCTGATAACTCGCTGGGAACGCAAAATTCTGTGCATTTGAGGACGAATTCGTGCGTATTATGTTGTATTGGATAGATTTATGTGATTTGCGATACCTTCAAACTTCTCAGAATTTGTTAATTTTGACTTATTTCAGACTTCAGATAACTGCAGATAGCGCTCTGAAAACAGGAAATATGATGTTTTTGTCGATAGATTCATTCATATTATGAGGTTCTGAATAGAAATATGAACTTTTTGATTGTGAATATCTGCGCGAAAAAAGCGTGATTTTGACTTATTCCAAAGATTGTGAAACTGTAAATAGCACTCTAAAAACACGAAATATGATGTATTTGGTGCTGGATTCTGCCATATAACGCACTTTTGGAGCAAAATTTTGCTTCTGAGCAGATTTACAGAGTCAAAAATGTCTCAACGAGACCCAGTAAGAACGCTGATAACTTGCTGGAAACGCATAATTCTGTGCATTTGAGGACAGATTCACGCGTTTTATGTTGTATTGGATAGATTTATGTGATTTGCGATACTTTGAAACTGCTCAGAATGTGGTAATTTTGACTTATTCCAAACTTCATATAACTGCAAATTTCGCTCTGGAAACACGGAATATGATGTTTTTGTCGATAGACTCATACATATTATGAGGTCCTGAATAGGAATATGAACTTTTTGATTGTGAAAATCTGCGCGGGAAAGCGTGATTTCGACTTATTCCAAAGTTAGTAAAACTGCAAATAGCACTCTTAAAACACGAAATATGATGTATTTGGTTCTAGATTCTGCCATATAACACACTTTTAGAGCAAAATCTTGCTTCTGAGCAGATTCACAGAGTCAAAAACTTCTCAACGAGACTCAGAAAAAACGCTGATAACTCGCTGGAAACGCAAAATTTTGTACATTTGAGGACTAATTCATGCGTATTATGTTGTATTAGATAGATTTATGTGATTTGCGATACTTTGAAACTGCTCAGAATGTGGTCATTTTGACGTATATCAAACGTCATATAACTGCAAATAGCGCTCTGAAAACACGAAATATGATGTTTTTGTCGATAGATTCATACATATTATGAAGTCCTGGATAGGAATATGAACGTTTTGATTGTAAGAATCTGCGCGGAAAAGCGTGATTCCGACTTATTCCAAAGTTTGTAAAACTGCAAATAGCACTCTAAAAACACGAATTATGATGAATTTTGTGCTAGATTCTGCCATATAACGCACTTTTGAAGCGAAATCTTGCTTCTGTGCTGTTTCACAGAGTCAAAAATCTCTCAACGAGACTCAGAAAAAACGCTGATAACTCGCTGGGAACGCAAAATTTTGTACATTTTAAGACTAATTCATGCGTATCATGTTGTATTGGATAGATTTATGTGATTTGCGATACTTTGAAACTGCTCAGAATGTGGTAATTTTGACTTATTTCAAACTTCATATAACTGCAGATAGCGCTCTGAAAACACGGAATATGATGTTTTTGTCGATAGATTCATACATATTATGAGATCCTGAATAGAAATATGAACTTTTTGATTGTAAATATCTGCGCGGAAAAGCGTGATTTTGACTTATTCCAAAGATTGTGAAACTGTGAATAGAACTCTAAAAACACGAAATAAGATGTATTTGGTGCTGGATTCTGCCATATAACGCACTTTCGAAGCAAAATCTTGCTTCTGAGCAGATTTACAGAGTCAAAAATGTCTCAACGAGACCCAGTAAGAACGCTGATAACTTGCTGAAAACGCATAATTCTGTACATTTGAGGACGGATTCATGCGTTTTATGTTGTATTGGATAGATTTATGTGATTTGCGATACTTTGAAACTGCTCAGAATGTGGTAATTTTGACTTATTCCAAACTTCATATAACTGCAAATTTCGCTCTGAAAACACGGAATATGATGTTTTTGTCGATAGACTCATACATATTATGAGGTCCTGAATAGGAATATGAACTTTTTGATTGTGAAAATCTGCGCGGGAAAGCGTGATTTCGACTTATTCCAAAGTTAGTAAAACTGCAAATAGCACTCTTAAAACACGAAATATGATGTATTTGGTTCTAGATTCTGCCATATAACACACTTTTAGAGCAAAATCTTGCTTCTGAGCAGATTCACAGAGTCAAAAACTTCTCAACGAGCTCAGAAAAAACGCTGATAACTCGCTGGAAACGCAAAATTTTGTGCATTCGAGGAAGAATTTGTGCGTATTATGTTGTATTGGATAGATTTATGTGATTTGCGATACTTTGAAACTTCTCAGAATTTGTTAATTTTGACTTATTTCAGACTTCAGATAACTGCAGATAGCGCTCTGAAAACAGAAAATATGATGTTTTTGTCGATAGATTCATACATATTATGAGGTTCTAAATAGAAATATGAACTTTTTGATTGTGAAAATCTGCGCGTAAAAGCGTGATTTCGACTTATTCCAGAGTTTGAAAACTGCAAATAGCACTCTAAAAACTCAGTATATGATGTATTTGGTGCTAGAGTCTGCCATATGATGCACTTTTGAAGCAAAATCTTGCTTCTGAGCAGATTTACAGGGTCAAAAATTCCTCAACAAGATTCAGAAAGAAGGCTGATAACGCAAAATTTTTGTGCATTTGGGGACGGATTCATGCGTATTTATGTTGTATTGGACAGATTTATGTGATTTGCGATACTTTAAAACTGCTCAGAATGTGGTTTTTTGACTTATTTCAAACTTCATATAACTGCAGATAGCGCTCCGAAAACACGAAATATGATGTTTCTGTCGATCGATTCATACATATTATGAGGTCCTGAATAAGAATATGAACTTTTCGATTGTGCAAATCTGCGCGGAAAAGCGTGAGTTCGACTTATTCCAAAGTTTGTTTAAACTGTAAAAAGCACTCTAAAAACACGGAATATCATGTATTTGGTGCTAGTTCTGCCATACAACGCACTTTTGGAGCAGAATCTTCCTTCTGAGCAGATTAACAGAGGACGAATTCATGCGTATTATGTTGTATTGGATTGATTTATGTGATTTGCGATACTTTGAAACTTCTCAGAATGTGTTCATTTTGGACTTATTTCAACTTCATATAACTGCAGATAGCGCTCTGAAAACACGAAAATATGATAATTTTGTCGATAGATTCATAAATATTATGAGGTCCTGAATAGGAATATGAACTTCTTGATTGTGGAAATCTGCGCGGAAGAGCGTGATCTCGACTTATTCCAAAGTTTGTAAAACTGCAAATAGCACTCTAAAAACACGAAATATGATGTATTTGGTGCTATATTCTGCCATATAACGCACTTTTGAAGCTAAATCTTGCTTCTGAGCAGATTTACAGAGTCAAAAATGTCTCAACGAGACTCAGAGAAAACGCTGATAACTCAATGGAAACGCAAAATTATGTGCATCTGAGGACGGATTCATGCGTATTATGTTGTATTGGATAGATTTATGTGATTTACGATACTTTGAAACTGCTTAGAATGTGGTAATTTTGACTTACTTTCAAACTTCATATAACTGCAGATAGCGCTCTAAAAATACGAAATATGATGTTTTTGTCGATATGATAAGAATGATTTAACCCTAGTGTGGATATTAATAATATTGAAAGTTAGAAGAAAAATAAAGTCTTGTATCACACTGTTCAAAATTTTATTTTTGTTGACCGGTTTCGACTACTGTGTAGCCATCGTCAGAACCGGGAGACTAAAACAAGAAGATACATGAAAGCTTGAAATTCTAATTTGGAACAAATACAAATGTAATTCAATGATCATACTCACACTATATAACTACAGGATTCAAATATGCTCTAAAGTTTCAAACGTAGATAGATGGTTAAACGTATAACTTGTATAAAATAAAATAGAATATATAAATTAATTTGTAGAAAATAGGAGTATATCGTGAAAAATTCTTGAAATAAGACGCTGACAACTCGCTGGAAACGTAAAATTTTGTGCATCTGAGGACGGATTCATGCGTATTATGTTGTATTGGATAGATTTATGTGATTTGCGATACTTTGAAACTGCTTAGAATGTGGTAATTTTGACTTGTTTCAAACTTCATATAACTGCAGATAGCGCCTCTGAAAACACGAAATATGATGTTTTTGTCAAAAGATTCATACAAATTATGAAGTCTTGAATAGGAATATGGACTTATTGATTGTAAAAATCTGCGCGGAGAAGCGTGACTTTGACTTATTCCAAAGTTTGTAAAACTGCCAATAGCACTCTGAAATCACAAAATATGATGTATTTGGTGCTATATTCTGCCATATAATGCACTTTCAAAGCAAAATCTTGCCTCTGAGCAGATTTACAGAGTCAAAAATATCTCAACAAGACTCAGAAAAAACGCTGATAACTCGCTGGCAACGCAAAATTTTGTGCATTTGAGGACAAATTCATGCGTATTATGTTGTATTGGATAGATTTATGTGATTTGCGATACTTTGAAACTGGTCAGAATGTGGTGATTTTGACTTATTTCAAACTTCATATAACTGTAGATAGCGCTCTGAAAACACGAAATATTATGTTTTTTGTCGATAGATTCATACATATTATGAAGTCCTGGATAGGAATATGAACGTTTTGAATGTGAAAATCTGCGCGGAAAAATGTGTATTCGACTTATTCCAAAGTTTGTGAAAACTGCAAATAGCACTCTAAAAACTCGAAATATGATGTATTTGGTGCTGGATTTTGCTATATAACGCATTTTTGAAGCAAAATCTTACTTCTAAGCAGATTTACAGAGTCAATATTTCTCAACGGGACTCAGAAAAAACGCTGATAACTCGCTGGAAACGCCAAAATTTTGTGCATTTGAGGATGGATTCATGCGTATTATGTTGTATTGGATAGATTTATGTAATTTGCGATTCTTTGAAATTGCCCAGAATGTGGTAATTTTGACTTATTTCAAACTCCATATAACTGCAGATAGCGCTCTGAAAACTCAAAATATGATGTTTTTGTCGATAGATTCCATACATATTATGAGGTCCTGAATAAGAATATGAACTTTTTGATTGTGAAAATCGGCGCGGAAAAGCGTGATTTCGACTTATTCCAAAGTTTGTAAAACTAGAAATAGCACTCTGAAAACACAAAATATGATGTATTTGGGTGCTAGATTCTGCCATATAACGCACTTTTGTAGCAAAATCTTGCTTTTGAGCAGATTTACAGAGTCAGAAATTTCTCAACAAGACTCAGAAAAAACGCTGATAACTTGCTGGGAAACGCAAAATTTTGTGCAATTGAGGACGCATCCATGTGTATTATGTTGTATTGGATAGATTTATGTGACTTGCGATACTTTGAAACTGCTCAGAATGTGGTAATTTAGACTTATTTCAAACTAAATATAACTGCAGATAGCGCTCTGAAAACACGAAATATGATGTTTTGTCGATAGATTTATTCATATTATGAGGTCCTGAATGAAAATATGAACTTTTTGAATGTAAAAATCTGCATGGAAAAGCATGACTCGACTAATTCCAAAGTTAGTAAAACTGCAAATAGCACTCTAAAGACACGATATATGATATATTTGGTGCTAGATTCTGCCATATAACGCACTTTTGAAGCAAAAATCTTACTTCTGTGCTGTTTCACAGAGTCAAAAATCTTTCAACGAGACTCAGAAAACGCTGATAACTCGCTGGGAACGCAAAATTCTGTGCATTTGAGGACGAATTCATGCGTATTATGTTGTATTAGATAGATTTATGTGATTTGCGATACTTTGAAACTGCTCAGAATGTGGTAATTTTGACTTATTTCAAACATCATATAACTGCAGATAGCGCTCTGGAAACACGAAATATGATGTTTTTGTCGATAGATTCATACATATTATGAGGTCCTGAATAGGAATATGAATGTTTTGATTGTGAAAATCTGCGCGGAAAAGCGTGATTTCGACTTATTCCAAAAAGTAAAACTGCAAATAGCACTCTAAAAACACGAAATATGATGAATTTTGTGCTAGATTCTGCCATATAACGCACTTTTGAAGCAAAACCTTGCTTCTGTGCTGTTTCACAGAGTTAAAATCTCTCAACGAGACTCAGAAAAAAACGCTGATAACTCGCTAGGAACGCAAAATTTTGTACATTTGAGGACTAATTCATGCGTATTATGTTGTATTGGATAGATTTATGTGATTTGCGATACTTTGAAACTGCTCCGAATGTGGTAATTTTGACTTATTTCAAACTACATATAACTGCAGATAGCGCTCTGAAAACACGGAATATGATGTTTTTGTGGATAGATTCATACATATTATGAGATCCTGAATAGAAATATGAACTTTTTTGATTGTGAATATCTGCGCGGAAAAGCGTGATTTTGACTTATTCCAAAGATTGTGAAACTGTAAATAGCACTCTAAAAACACGAAATATGATGTATTTGGTGCTGGATTCTGCCATATAACGCACTTTTAAAGCAAAATCTTGCTTCTGAGCAGATTTACAGAGTCAAAAATGTCTCGACGAGACTCAGAAGAAACGCTGATAACTCGCTGGGGAAACGCAAAATTTAGTGCATTTGAGGACGAATTCATGCGTATTATGTGGTATTAGATAGATTTATGTGATTTGCGATACTTTGAAACTGCTCAGAATGTGGTAATTTTGACTTATTTCAAACTTCATATAACTGCAGATAGCGCTCTGAAAACACGAAATATGATGTTTTTGTCGATAGATTCATACATATTATGAGGTCCTGAATAGGAATATGAACGTTTAGATTGTGGAAATCTGCGCGGAAAAGCGTGATTTCGACTTATTCCAAAGTTTGTTCAAACTGCAAATAGCACTCTAAAAACACGAAATATGATGAATTTAGTGCTGGATTCTGCCATATAACGCACTTTTGAGGCAAAATCTTACTTCTGAGCAGATTTACAGAGTCAGAAATGTCTCAACGAGACCCAGTAAGAACGCAGATAACTTGCTGGAAACGCATAATTCTGTGCATTCGAGGACAAATTCATGCGTTTTATGTTGTATTGCATAGATTTATGTGATTTGCGATACTTTGAAACTGCTCAGAATGTGGTAATTTTGACTTATTCCAAACTTCATATAACTGCAAATTTCGCTCTGAAAACACGGAATATGATGTTTTTGTCGATAGACTCATACATATTATGAGGTCCTGAATAGGGAATATGAACTTTTTTGATTGTGAAAATCTGCGCGGGAAAGCGTGATTTCGACGTATTATGTTGTATTGGATAGATTTATGTGATTTGCGATACTCTGAAACTGCTAAGAATGTGGTAATTTTGACTTAATTCAAACTTCATATAACTGCAGATAGTGCTCTTAAAACACAAAATATGATGTTTTGTTCGATAGATTCATACATATTATGAGGTCCTTAATGGTTATATGAACTTTTTTATTGTGAAAATCTGCGCGGAGGAGCGTGATTTCGACTTATTCCAGAGTTTGTAATACAGCAAATAGCACTCTAAGAACACGAAATATGCTGTATTTGGTGCTGAATTCTGCCATATAACGCCATTTTGAAGCAAAATCTTGCTTCTGCGCAGATTTACACAGTCAAATATGTCTCAACGAGACTCAGAAAAAACGCTGATAACTCGCTGGAAACGCAAAATTTTGTGCATTCGAGGACGAATTCGTGCGTATTATGTTGTATTGGATAGATTTATGTGATTTGCGATACTTTGGAACTGCCCAGAATGTGGTAATTTTGACTTATTTCAAACTTCATATAACTGCAGATAGCGTTCTGAAAACACGAAATATGATGTTTTTGTCGATGGATTCGTACATATTATGAGGACCTGAATAGGAATATGAACTCTTTGATTGTGAAAATCTGCGCAGAGAAGCGTGATTTCGACTTATTCCAAAGATTGTGAAACTGTGAATAGAACTCTAAAAACCTGGAGTATGATGTATTTGGTGCTAGATTCTGCCATATAACGCACTTTTGAAGCAAAATCTTGCTTCTGAGCAGATTTACAGAGTTAAATATGTCTCAACGAGACTCAGAAAAAACGCTGATAACTCGCTGGAAACGCAAATTTTGTGCATTTGAGGACGAATTCATACGTATTATGTTGTATTGGGTAGATTTATGTTATTTGCGATACTCTGAGACTGCTAAGAATGTGGTAACTTTGACTTATTTCAAACTTCATATAACTGCAGATAGCGCTCTGAAAACACGAAATATGTTGTTTTCGTCGATAGCTCCATACATATTATGAGGTCCTGAATGGGAATATGGACTTTTTGATTGTGAAAATCTGCGCGGAAGAGCGTGATGTCGACTTATTCCAAAGATTGTTAAACTGTGAATAGCACTCTGAAAACACGGATTATGATGTATTTGGTGCTAGATTCTGCCATATAACGCACTTTTGAAGCAGAATCTTGCTTCTGAGCAGATAACCAGTGGACAGATTCAAGCGTATTATGATGTATTGGACAGATTTATGTGATTTGCGATACTTCGAAACTGCTCAGAATGTGGTATTTTGACTTATTCCAAACTTCATATAACTGCAAATTTCGCTCTGAAAACACGAAATATGATGTTTTTGTCGATAGATTCATTCATATTATGGAATCCTGGATGGAAATATGAACTTTTTTATAGTGAAAATCTGCGCGGAAGAGCGTGATTTCGACTTATTCCAAAGTTTGTAAAACTGCAAATAGCACTCTGAGACACAAAATATGATGTATTTGGTGCTAGATTCTGCTATATAACGCACTTTTGAAGCAAAATCTTGCTTCTGAGCAGATTAACGGAGTCAAAAATTTCTAAACGAGACTTAGAAAAAAGGCTGATAACTCGCTGGAAACGCAAAATTCTGTGCATTCGAGGACAAATTTGTGCGTATTATGTTGTATTGAATAGATTTATGTGATTTGCGATACTTTGGAACCGCTCAGAATGTGGTAATTTTGACTTATTTCAAACTTCATATAACTGCAGATAGCGCTCTGAAAACACAAAATATGATGTTTTTGTCGATAGATTCATACATATTATGAGGTCCTGAATAGGAATATGAACTCTTTGATTGTGAAAATCTGCGCGGAAGAGCGTGATTTCGACTTGATCCTAAGATTGTGAAACTGTAAATAGAACTCTAAAAACCTGGAATATGATGTATTTGGTGCTAGATTCTGCCATATAACGCACTTTTGAAGCAAAATCTTGCTTCTGAGCAGATTTACAGAGTCAAATATGTCTCAACGAGAAAAAACGCTGATAACTCGCTGGAAACGCAGAATTTTCTGCATTTGGAGACGAATTCATGCGTATTATGTTGTATTGGATAGATTTATGTTATTTGCGATACTCTGAAACTGCTAAGAATGTGGTAATTTTGACTTATTTCAAACTTCATATAACTGCAGATAGCGCTCTGAAAACACGGAATATGATGTTTTGTCGATAGCTCCATACATATTATAAGGTCCTGATGGAAATATGAACTTTTTGATTGTGAGAATCTGCGCGGAAGAGCGTGATTCCGACTAATTCCAAAGATTGGTAAACTGTGAATAGCACTCTAAAAACACGGAATATGATGTATTTGGTGCTGGATTCTGCCATATACCGCACTTTTGAAGCAGAATCTTACTTCTGAGCAGATAACCAGAGGACGGATTCGAGCGTATTATGATGTATTGGATAGATTTATGTGATTTGCGATACTTTAAAGCTGCTCAGAATGTGGTAATTTTGACTTATTTCAAACTTCATATAACTGCAGATAGCGCTCTAAAAAACACGGAATATGATGTTTTTGTCGATAGAATCATACATATTATGGGGTCCTGAATAGGAATATGAACTTTCTGATTGTGAAAATCTGCGCGGAGGAGCGTGTTTTCGACTTATTCCAAAGTTTGTAAAACTGCAAATAGCACTCTAAGAATACGAAATATGATGTATTTGGTGCTAGATTCTGCCATATAACGCACTTTTGGAGCAAAATCTTGCTCCTGAACAGATTTACAGAGTCAAAAGTTTCTAAGCGAGACTTAGAAAATAGGCTGATAACTCGCTGGAAACGCAAAATTTTGTGCATTTGAGGACGGATTCATGGGTGTTATGTTATATTGGATAGATTTATGTGATTTGCGATACTTTGGACTGCTCAGAATGTGGTAATTTTGACTTATTTCAAACTTCATATAACTGCAGATAGTGCTCTAAAAAACACGGAATATGATGTTTTTGTCGATAGATTCATACATATTATGGGGTCCTGAATAGGAATATGAACTTTTTGATTGTGAAAATCTGCGCGGAGAAGCCTGATTTCGACCTATTCCAGAGTTTGTAGAACTGCAAATAGCACTCTAGAAACACAAATATGATGTATTCGGTGCTAGATTCTGCCATATAACACATATTTTGAAGCAAAATCTTGCTTCTGAGCAGATTCACAGAGTCAAGAATTTCTCAACGAGACTCAGAAAAAACGCTGATAACTCGCTGGAAACTGGAAACGCAAAAATTTTGTGCATTTGAGGACGGATCCATGCGTATTATGTTGTATTGGATAGATTTATGTGATTTGCGATACTTTGGAACTGCTCCGAATGTGGTAATTTTGACCTATTTTAAACTTCATATAACTGCAGATAGCGCTCTGGAAACACGAAATATGATGTTTTTGTCGATAGATTCATACATATTATCAGGTCCTGAATAGAAATATGAACTTTCTGATTGAAAAAAATCTGCGCGGAGAAGCGTGATTTCGACTTATTCCAAAGTTTGTAAAACTGCAAATAGCACTCTAAATACACGAAATATGATGTATTTGGTGCTAGATTCTGCCATATAACGCACTTTCGAAGCAAAATTTTCCTTCTGAGCAGATTTACAGAGTCAAAAAATTTCTCAACGAGACTCAGAAAAGACGCTGATAACCTGCTGGAAACGCAAAATTTTGTGCATTTCAGGACGGATTCATGCGTATTATGTTGTATTGGATAGATTTATGTGATTTGCGATTCTTTGAAACTGCTCAGAATGTGGTAATTTTGACTTATTTCAAACTTCATATAACTGCAGATAGCGCTCTAAAAACACGGAATATGATGTTTTTGTCGATATATGAATACATATTATGAGGTCCTGAATAGGAATATGAACTTTTTGATTGTAAAAATCGGCGCGGAATAGCGTGATTTTGACTTATTCCAGAGTTTGTAAAACTGCAAATAGCACTCTAGAAACACGAATATGATGTATTTGGTGCTAGATTCTGCCATATCACACAAATTTTTTAGCAATATCTTGCTTCTGAGCATATTTACAGAGTCAAAAATTTCTCAACGAGACTCAGAAAAAACGCCGATAAATCGCTGGAAACGCAAAATGCCGTGCATTTGAGGACGGATCCATGCGTATTATGTTGTATAAGATAGATTTATGTGATTTGCGATACTTTGAAAACGCTGATATCTTGCTGGAAAACGCAAAATTTTTGTGCATTCGTGGACGAATTCGTGGACGAATTCGTGCGTATTATGTTGTATTGGATAGATTTATGTGATTTGCGATACTTTGGAACTGCTCAGAATGTGGTAATTTTGACTTATTTCAAACTTCATATAACTGCAGATAGCGTTCTGAAAACACGAAATATGATGTTTTTGTCGATAGATTCATACATATTATGAGGTCCTGAATAGGAATATGAACTCTTTGATTGTGAATATCTGCGCAGAAGAAGCGTGATTTCGACTTATTCCAAAGATTGTGAAACTGTAAATAGTACTCTAAAAACCTGGAATATGATGTATTTGGTGCTAGATTCTGCCATATAACGCACTTTTGAAGCAAAATCTTGCTTCTTAGCAGATTTACAGGGTTAAATATGTCTCAACAAGACTCAGAAAAAACAATGATAACTCGCCGGTAACGCAGATTTTTGTGCATTTGAGGACGAATTCATGCGTATTATGTTGTATTGGATAGATTTATGTTATTTGCGATACTCTGAAACTGCTAAGAATGTGGTAACTTTGACTTATTTCAACTTCATATAACTGCAGATAGCGCTCTGAAAACACGAAATATGTTGTTTTCGTCGATAGCTCCATACATATTATGAGGTCCTGAATGGGAATATGAACTTTTTGATTGTGAAAATTCGCGCGGAAGAGCGTGATTTCGACTTATTCCAAAGATTGTTAAACTGTGAATAGCACTCTAAAAAACACGGAATAGATGTATTTGGTGCTAGATTCTGCCATATAACGCACTTTTGAAGCAGAATCTTGCTTCTGAGCAGATAACCAGAGGACAGATTCAAGCGTATTATGATGTATTGGACAGATTTATGTGATTTGCGATACTTTGAAACTGCTCAGAATGTGGTCATTTTGACGTATATCAAACGTCATATACTGCAAATAGCGCTCTGAAAACACGAAATATGATGTTTTTTGTCGATGGATTCATACATATTATGAAGTCCCGGATAGGAATATAAACGTTTTGATTGTAAGAATCTGCGCGGAAAAGCGTGATTTCGACTTATTCCAAAGTTTGTAAAACTGCAAATAGCACTCTAAAAACACGAAATATGATGAATTTTGTGCTAGATTCTGCCATATAACGCACTTTTGAAGCAAAATCTTGCTTCTGAGCAGATTTACAGAGTCACAAATTTCTAAGCGAGACTTAGAAAAAAGGCTGATAACTCGCTGGGAAACGCAAAATTCTGTGCATTCGAGGACGAATTCGTGCGTATTATGTTGTATTGGATAGATTTATGTGATTTGCGATACTTTGGAACCGCTCAGAATGTGGTAATTTTGACTTATTTCAACTCCATATAACTGCAGATAGCGCTCTGAAAACACGGAATATGATGTTTCTGTCGATAGATTCATACATATTATGAGGTCCTGAATAAGAATATGAACTCTTTGATTGTGAAAAATCTGCGCGGCAAAGCGTGATTCCGACCTAATCCAAAGATTGTGAAGCTGTAAATAGAACTCTAAAAACCTGGAATATGATGTATTTGGTGCTAGATTCTGCCTAATAACGCACTTTTGAAGCAAAATCTTGCTTCTGAGCAGATTTACAGAGTCAAATATGTCTCAACGAGATTCAGAAAAAACGCTGATAACTCGCTGGAAACGCAGAAATTTTGTGCATTTGGAGACGAATTCATGCGTATTATGTTGTATAGGATAGATTTTATGTTATTTGCGATACTCTGAAACTGCTAAGAATGTGGTAATTTTGACTTATTTCAAACTTCATATAACTGCAGATAGCGCTCTAAAAACACGGAATATGATGTTTTTGTCGATATATGAATACATATTATGAGGTCACTGAATAGGAATATGAACTTTTTGATTGTGAAAATCTGCGCGGAATAGCGTGATTTCGACTTATTCCAAAGTTTGTAAAACTGCAAATAGCACTATAGAAACACGAATATGATGTATTTGGTGCTAGATTCTGCCATAACACACAAATTTTCTAGCAAAATCTTGCTTCTGAGCATATTTACAGAGTCAAAAATTTCTCAACGCCGATAACTCGCTGGAAAACGCAAAATGCCGTGCATTTGAGGACGGATTCATGCGTATTATGTTGTATAAGATAGATTTATGTGATTTGCGATACTTTGAAACTGCTCAGAATGTGGTAATTTTGACTTATTTCAAACTTCATATAACTGCAGATAGCGCTCTGAAAATACGGAATATGATGTTTTTGTGGATAGATTCATACATATTATGAGGTCCCTGGACAGGAATATGAACTTTTCGATTGTGAAAATCAGCCTGGAGAAGCGTGATTTCGACCCATTCCAAAGTTTGTAAAACTGCAAATAGCACTCTGAAAACACGAAATATGATGTATTTGGTGCTAGATTCTGCCATATGACACACTTTTAAAGCAAAATTTTGCTTCCAAGCAGACTTACAGAGTCAGAAATTTCTCAACGCGACTCAGAAAAAACGCTGATAACTCGCTGGAAACGCAAAATTTTGTGTATTTGAGGACGGATTTATGCGTGTTATGTTGTATTGGATAGATTTATGTGATTTGCGATACTTTGAAACTGCTCTTAATGTGGTAACTTTTACCTATTTCAAACCTCATATAACTGCAGATAGCGCTCTGAAAACACGATTATATGATGTTTAAGTCAATAGATTCATACATATTATGAGGTCCTGAATAGGAATATGAACTTTTTGATTGTGAAGATCTGCGCGGAAAAGCGTGATTTCGACTTATTTCAAAGTTTTGTAAAACTGCAATTAGCATTGTTAAAAACACGAAATATGATGTATTTGATGCTAGATTCTGCCATATGACGCACTTTTGAAGCAAAATCTTGCTTCTGAGCAGATTTACAAAGTCCAAAATCTCTCAACGAGACTCAAAAAAAACCCTGATAACTTGCTGGAAACGCAAAATTCTGTGCATTTGAGGACAGATTAAAGCTTATTATGTTGTATTAGGAAGATTTATGTGATTTCCGATACTTTGAAACTGCTCAGAATGTGGTAATTTCTGACTTATTTTGAACTTCATATAACTGCAGATAGCGCTCTTTAAAACACGAAATATGATGTTTTTGTCGATAGATTCATACATTTTATGAGGTCCTTAATAGGAATATGAACTTTTTGATTGTGAAAAATCTGCGCGGAAAAAGCGTGATTCGACTCAATCCAAAGTTTGGTAAAACTGCAATAGCACTCTAAAAACACGAAATATGATGTATTTGGTGCTAGATTCTGCCATATAACGCACTTTTGAAGGAAATCCTACTTCCGAGCAGATTTACAGAGTCAAAAATTTCTCAACGAGACTCAGAGAAAACGCTGATATCTCGCTGGGAAACGAAAAATTCTGTGCATTTGAGGACGGATCCATGCGTATTATGTTGTATTAGATAGATTTATGTGATTTGCGATACTTTGGAACTGCTCCGAATGTGGTAATTTTTGACCTATTTCAAACTTCATATAACCCGCAGATAGTGCTCTGAGAACACAAAATATGATGTTTTGTAGATAGATTCATACATATTATGAGGT
This sequence comes from Dromius quadrimaculatus, assembly GCA_963989225.1. Taxonomy (NCBI): domain Eukaryota; kingdom Metazoa; phylum Arthropoda; class Insecta; order Coleoptera; family Carabidae; genus Dromius; species Dromius quadrimaculatus. The sequence goes on along the minus strand of CAXDIG010000243.1, from coordinate 117,213 downwards.
TTTGAATGGTTATATGAACTTTTTTATTGTGAAAATCTGCGCGGAGGAGCGTGATTTTGACTTATTCCAGAGTTTGTAATACAGCAAATAGCACTCTAAGAACACGAAATATGCTGTATTTGGTGCTGGATTCTGCCATATAACGCACTTTTTGAAGCAAAATCTTGCTTCTGCGCAGATTTACACAGTCAAATATGTCTCAACGAGACTCAGAAAAAAACGCTGATAACTCGCTGGAAACGCAAAATTTTGTGCATTCGTGGACGAATTCGTGCGTATTATGTTGTATTGGATAGATTTATGTGATTTGCGATACTTTGGAACTGCCCAGAATGTGGTAATTTTGACTTATTTCAAACTTCATATAAACTGCAGATAGCGTTCTGAAAACACGAAATATGATGTTTTTGTCGATAGATTCATACATATTATGAGGTCCTGAATAGGAATATGAACTCTTTGATTGTGAATATCTGCGCAGAAGAAGCGTGATTTCGACTTATCCCAAAGATTGTGAAACTGTGAATAGAACTCTAAAAACCTGGAATATGATGTATTTGGTGCTAGATTCTGCCATATAACGCACTTTTGAAGCAAAATCTTGCTTCTGAGCAGATTTACAGGGTTAAATATGTCTCAACGAGACTCAGACAAACGCTGATAACTCGCTGGTAACGCAGAATTTTGTGCATTTGAGGACGAATTCATGCGTATTATGTTGTATTGGTTAGATTTATGTTATTTGCGATACTCTGAAACTGCTAAGAATGTGGTAACTTTGACTTATTTCAAACTTCATATAACTGCAGATAGCGCTCTGAAAACACGGAATATGTTGTTTTCGTCGATAGCTTCATACATATTATGAGGTCCTGAATAGGAATATGGACTTTTTGATTGTGAAAATCCGCGCGGAAGAGCGTGATTTCGACTTATTCCAAAGATTGTATAAACTGTGATAGCACTCTAAAAACACGGAATATGATGTATTTGGTGCTAGATTCTGCCCATATAACGCACTTTTGAAGCAGAATCTTGCTTCTGAGCAGATAACCAGAGGACAGATTCAAGCGTATTATGATGTACTGGACAGATTTATGTGATTAGCGATACTTTGAAACTGCTCAGAATGTGGTAATTTTGACTTATTCCAAACTTCATATAACTGCAAATTTCGCTCTGAAAACACGAAATTTGATGTTTTTGTCGATAGATTCATACATATTATGAAATCCTGAATCGAAATATGAACTTTTTTATTGTGAAAATCTGCGCGGAGGAGCGTGATTTCGACTTATTCCAAAGTTTGTAAAACTGCAAATAGCACTCTAAGAACACGAAATATGATGTATTTGGTGCTAGATTCTGCTATATAACGCACTTTTGAAGCAAAATCTTGCTTCTGAGCAGATTTACAGAGTCAAAAATCTCTAAGCGAGACTTAGAAAAAAGGCTGATAACTCGCTGGAAACGCAAAATTCTGTGCATTCGAGGACGAATTCGTGCGTATTATGTTGTATTGTATAGATTTATGTGATTTGCGATACTTTGGAACCGCTCAGAATGTGGTAATTTTTGACTTATTTCAAACTCATATAACTGCAGATAGCGCTCTGAAAACACGGAATATGATGTTTTTGTCGATAGATTCATACATATTATGAGGTCCTGAAATAGGAATATGAACTCTTTGATTGTGAAAATCTGCGCGGAAAAAGCGTGATTTCGACCTAATCCAAAGATTGTGAAGCTGTAAATAGAACTCTAAAAACCTGGAATATGATGTATTTTGGTGCTAGATTCTGCCATATAAACGCACTTTTGAAGCGAAATCTTGCTTCTGAGCAGATTTACAGAGTCAAATATGTCTCAACGAGATTCAGAAAAAAACGCTGATAACTCGCTGGAAACGCAGAATTTTGTGCATTTGGAGACGAATTCATGCGTATTATGTTGTATTGGATAGATTTATGTTATTTGCGATACTCTGAAACTGCTAAGAATGTGGTAATTTTGACTTATTTCAAACTTCATATAACTGCAGATAGCGCTCTGAAAACACGGAATATGATGTTTTTGTCGATAGCTCCATACATATTATAAAGTCCTTAATGGATTATGAACTTTCTGATTGTGAAAATCTGCGCGGAAGAGCGTGATTTCGACTAATTCCAAAGATTGTTAAACTGTGAATAGCACTCTAAAAACACGGAATATGATGTATTTTGTGCTAGATTCTGCCATATAACGCACTTTTGGAGCAGAATCTTGCTTCTCAGCAGATTACCAGAGGATGGGATTCAAGCGTATTATGATGTATTGGATGGATTTATGTGATTTGCGATACTTTGAAACAGCTCAGAATGTGGTAATTTTGACTTATTCCAAACTTCATATAACTGCAAATTTCGCTCTGAAAACACGAAATATGATGTTTTTGTCGATAGATTCATACATATTATGAGGTCCGGAATAGGAATATGAACTTTTTTATTGTAAAAATCTGCGCGAAGGAGCGTGTTTTCGACTTATTCCAAAGTTTGTAAAACTGCAAATAGCACTCTAAGAATACGAAATATGATGTATTTGGTGCTAGATTCTGTCATATAACGCACTTTTGAAGCAAAATCTTGCTTCTGAGCAGATTTACAGAGTCAAAAGTTTCTAAGCGAGACTTAGAAAAAAGGCTGATAACTCGCTGGAAACGCAAAATTTTGTGCATTTGAGGACGGATTCATGGGAGTTATGTTGTATTGGATAGATTTATGTGATTTGCGATACTTTGGAACTGCTCAGAATGTGGTAATTTTGACTTATTTCAAACTTCATATAACTGCAGATAGCGCTCTGAAAACACGGAATATGATGTTTTTGTCGATAGATTCATACATATTATGAAGTCCTGAATAGGAATATGAACTTTTTGATTGTGAAAAATCTGCGCGGAGAAGCCTGACTTCGACCTATTCCAGAGTTTGTAAAACTGCAAATAGCACTCTAGAAACACGAATATGATGTATTCGGTGCTAGATTCTGCCATATAACACATATTTGAAGCAAAATCTTGCTTCTGAGCAGATTCACCAGAGTCAAGAATTTCTCAACGAGACTCAGAAAAAACGGTGATAACTCGCTGGAAACGCAAAATTTTGTGCATTTGAGGACAAATTCATGCGTATTATGTTGTATTGGATAGATTTATGTGATTTGCGATACTTTGGAACTGCTCCGAATGTGGTAATTTTTGACCTATTTTAAACTTCATTATAACTGCAGATAGCGCTCTGGAAACACGAAATATGATGTTTTTGTCGATAGATTCATACATATTATGAGGTCCTGAATAGAAATATGAACTTTTTGATTGTGAAAATCTGCGCGGAGAAGCGTGATTTCGACTTATTTCAAAGTTTGTAAAACAGCAAAATAGCACTCTAAAAACACGAAATATGATGTATTTGGTGCTAGATTCTACCATATAACGCACTTTTGAAGCAAAGTTTTCCTTCTGAGCAGATTTACAGAGTCAAAAATTTCTCAAACGATACTCAGAAAAGACGCTGATAACCTGCTGGAAACGCAAAATTTGGTGCATTTCAGGACGGATTCATGCGTATTATGTTGTATTGGATAGATTTATGTGATTTGCGATTCTTTGAAACTGCTCAGAATGTGGTAATTTTGACTTATTTCACACTTCATATAACTGCAGATAGCGCTCTAAAAACACGGAATATGATGTTTTTGTCGATATATGAATACATATTATGAGGTCCTGAATAGGAAATATGAACTTTTTGATTGTGAAAATCTGCGCGGAATAGCGTGATTTCGACTTATTCCAAAGTTTGTAAAACTGCAAATAGCACTCTAGAAACACGAATGTGATGTATTTGGTGCTAGATTGTGCCATATCACACAAATGTTTTTCAGCAAAATCTTGCTTTTGAGCATATTTACAGAGTCAAAAATTTCTCAACGAGACTCAGAAAAAACGCCGATAACTCGCTGGAAACGCAAAATGCCGTGCATTTGAGGACGGATCCATGCGTATTATGTTGTATAAGATAGATTTATGTGATTTGCGATACTTTGAAACTGCTCAGAATGTGGTAATTTTGACTCATTTCTAACTTCATATAACTGCAGATAGCGCTCTGAAAATACGGAATATGATGTTTCTGTGGATAGATTCATACATATTATGACGTCCTGAATAGGAATATGAACTTTTCGATTGTGAAAAATCTGCCTGGAGAAGCGTGATTTCGACCCATTCCAAAGATTGTGAAACTGCAAATAGCACTTTGAAAACACGAAATATGATGTATTTGGTTCTAGATTCTGCCATATGACACACTTTTAAAGCAAAATTTTGCTTCTAAGCAGATTTACAGAGTCAGAAATTTCTCAACGAGACTCAAAAAAAACGCTGATAACTCGCTGGGAAACGCAAAATTTTGTGTATTTGAGGACGGAGTTATGCGTGTTATGTTGTATTGGATAGATTTATGTGATTTGCGGTACTTTGAAACTGCTCAGAATGTGGTAACTTTTACCTATTTCAAACCTCATATAACTGCAGATAGCGCTCTGAAAACACGATATATGATGTTTTAGTCAATAGATTCATACATATTATGAGGTCCTGAATAGGAAATATGATATTTTTGATTGTGAAGATCTGCGCGGAAAAGCGTGATTTCGACTCTATTTCAAAGTTTGTAAAACTGCAATTAGCATTGCAGAAACACGAAATATGATGTATTTGATGCTAGATTCTGCCATATGACGCACTTTTGAAGCAAAATCTTGCTTCTGAGCAGATTTACAAAGTCCAAAATCTCTCAACGAGACTCAAAAAAAAACGCTGATAACTTGCTGAAAACGCAAAAATTTTGTGCATTTGAGGACAGATTCAAGCTTATTATGTTGGATTAGGAAGATTTATGTGATTTCCGATACTTTGAAACTGCTCAGAATGTGATAATTTCGACTTATTTCAAACCTTCATATACTGCAGATAGCGCTCTCAAAACACGTAATATGATGTTTTTGTCGATAGATTCATACATTTTATGAGGTCCTTAATAGGAATATGAACTTTCTTGATTGTGAAAATCTGCGCGGAAAAGCGCAAAATCTTGCTTCTGAGCTAATTTACAGAGTCAACAATCTCTCAACGAGACTCAGAAAAGACGCTGATAACCTGCTGGAAACACAAAATTTTGTGCATTTGAGGACAGATTCATGCGTATTATGTTGTATTGGATAGATTTATGTGATTTGCGATACTTTGGAACTGCTCAGAATGTGGTAATTTTAACCTATTTCAAACTTCATATAACTTCAGATAGCGCTCTGAGAACACGAAATATGATGTTTTTGTCGATAGATTCATACATATAATGAGGTCCTGAATAGAAATATGAACTTTTTAATTGTGAAAATCTGCGCGGAAAAGCGTGATTTCGACTTATTCCAAAGTTTGTAAAACTGCAAATAGCACTCTAAAAACACGAAATATGATGTATTTGGCGCTAAATTCTGCCATATAACGCACTTTTGGAGCAAAATCTAGCTTCTGGGCAGGTTACAGAGTCAAAAATTCCTCAACGAGACTCAGAGTAAACGCTGATAACTTGCTGGAAACGCAAAATCTTGTGCATTTGAGGACGAATTCATGCGTATTATGTTGTATAAGATAGATTTATGTGATTTGCGATACTTTAAAACTGCTCAGAATGTGGTGATTCTGACTTATTTCAAACTTCATATAACTGCAGATAGCGCTCTCAGAACACGAAATATGATGTTTTTGTCGATAGATTCATACATTTTATGAGGTCCTCAATAGGAATATGAACTTTTTGATTTTGAAAATCTGCGCGGAAAAGCGTGATTCGACTCATTCCAAAGTTTGTAAAACTGCAAATAGCACTCTGAAAACACGGAATATGATTTGAATGGTGCTAGATTCTGCCATATAACGCACTTTTGAAGCAAAATATCACTTCTGAGCAGATATACAGAGTCGAAAATTTCTCTACGAGACTCGCTGGAAACGCAGAATTTTGTGCATTTGAGGACGGATTCATGCGTATTATGTTGTATTGGATAGATTTATGTGATTTGCGATACCTTAAAACTGCTCAGAATGTGGTAATTTGGACTTGTTTTCAAACTTCATATAACTGCAGATAGCGCTCTAAAAACACGAAATATGAAGTTTTTGTGATAGATTCATACATATTATGAGGTCCTGAATGCGAATATGAACTTTCTGATTGTGAAAATCTGCGCGGAAAAAGCGTGATTCCGACTTATTCCAAAGTCTGTAAAACTGCAAATAAAACTCTTTAAAACACGAAATATGCTGTATTTGGTGCTAGATTCTGCCATATAACGCACTTTTGAAGCAAAATCTGGCTTCTGAGCAGATTTACAGAGTCAAAAATTCCTCAGCGAGACTCAGAAAAAAGCGCTGATAACTCGCTGGAAACGCAAAGTTTTGTTCATTTGAGGACGATATATGATGTATTTGGTGCTAGATCTCTAGGCCAGACTCAGAATAAAGGCTGATAACTCGCTGGAAACGCAAAATTTTATGCATTCGAAGACGGATTTATAAGGTCCCAAATAGGAATATGAACTTTTTGATTGTGAAAATCCGCGCGGAAAAAAAACGTGATTTTGACTTATTCCAAAGTTTGAAAAACTGCAAATAGCACTCTATAAAAACACGGAATATGATGTATTTGGTGCTAGATTTTTCCATATAACGCACTTTTGAAGCAAAATCTGGCTTCTGAGCAGATTTTACAGGCAAAAATTTCCCAACAAGATTCAGAAAAAACGCTGGATAACTCGCTGGAAACGCAAAAGTTCTGTGCATTTGAGGACGGATTCCTGCGTATTATGTTGTATAAAATAGATTTATGTGATTTGCGATACTTAGAAACAGCTCAGAATGTGGATTTTGACTTATTTCAACTTCATATAACTGCAGATAGTGCTCTGAAAACACAGAATATGATGTTTTTGTCAATAGATTCATGCATATTATGAGGTCCTGAGAAGGAATATGAACTTCTTGATTGTGAAAATCTGCGCGGAATAGCGTGATTTCGACTCATTCCAAAGTTTGTAAAATTGCAAATAGCACTCTAGAAACACGAATTATGATGTATTTGGTGCTAGATTCTGCCATATAACACATTTTTGAAGCAAAATCTTGCTTCTGGGCAGATTTACAGAGTGAAAAATTTCTCAACAGAGACTCAGAAAAAACGCTGATAACTTGCTGGAAACGCGAAGTTTTGTGCATTTGAGAACGGGACTCAAGCGTATTATGCTGTAATTGGATATAGATTCATATGATTTGCGATACTTTGAATCTGGTCAGAATGTGATAATTTTGACTTATTTCAAACTCCATATAACTGCAGATAGCGCTCTGAAAACACGAAATATGATGTTTTTTTTAAAAGATTAATACATATTATGAGGTCCCGAATAGGAATATGAACTTTCTGATCGTGAAATTCGCGCGAAAAAGCGTAATTTCGACTTATTCCAAAGTTTGTGAAACTGCAAATAGCACTCTAAAAACACAAAAATATGATTCATTTGGTGCTAGATTCTGCCATATAACGCGCTTTTGAAGCAAAATCTTACTTCTGAGCAGATTTACATAGTAAAAAATCCCCTCAACGAGACTCTGAAAAACGCTGATATCTCGCTGGGAACGCAAAATTTTGTGCATTTGAGGACGGATTCATGCGTATTATGTTGTATTGGATAGACTTGTGTGATTTGCGATACTTTGAAACTGCTCAGAATGTGGTAATTTTGACACATTTCAAACTTCATATAACTGCAGATAGCGCTCTGAAAACACGAAATATGATGTTCTTGTCGATAGATTCATACATATTATGAGGTCCCAAATAGGAATATGAACTTTTTGATTGTGAAAATCTGCGCAGAAAAAGCGTGATTTCGACTTATTCCAAAGTTTGTGAGACTGAGAGAAGCACTCTAAAAACACGAAATATGATGTATTTGGTGCTAGAATCTCCCATATAACGCACTTTTGAAGCAAAATCTTGTTCTGAGCAGATTTACAAAGTCAAAAATTCATCAAAAAAACTCAGAAAAAAACGCTAATAACTCGCTAGGAACGCAGGATTCTGTGCATTTGAGGACGGATTCATGCCTTTTATGTTGTATTGGATAGATTTATGTGATTTGCGATACTTTGAAACTGCTCAGAATGTGGTAATTTTGACTTATTCCAAACTTCATATAACTGCAGATAGCGCTCTGAAAGCACGAAATATGATGTTTTTGTCGATGGATTCATACATATTATGAAGTCCTGAATAGGAATATAAACGTTTTGATTGTGAAAATCTGCGCGGAAAAGCGTGATTTCGACTTATTTCAAAGTTTGTAAAACTGCAAATAGCACACTTAAAACACGAAATATGATGTATTTGGTGCCTAATTCAGCCATATAACGCACTTTTGAAAAAAAAATCTTACTTCAGAGCAGATTTACAGAGTCAAAAATTTCTCAACGAGACTTAGAAAAAACGCTGATGACTCGCTGGAAACGCAGAATTTTGTGCATATGGGGACGGATTTATGCGTATTGTGTAGTAGTGGATAGGTTTTTGTGATTTGCGATACTTTGAAACTGCTCAGAATGTGGTAATTTTGACTTATTTCAAACTCCATATAACTGCAGATAGCGCTCTGAAAACACGAAATATGATGTTTTTGTCGATAGATTCATACATATTATGAGGTCCTGAATTGGAATATGAAACTTTCTGATCGTGGAAATCTGCGCGAAGAAGCGTGATTTGACTTATTCCAAAGTTAGTAAAACTGCAAATAGCACTCTAAAAACACGAAATATGATGTATTTGGTGCTAGATTTTGGCATATAACGCACTTTCAAAGCAAAATTTTTTTTCTGAGCATATTTACAGTCAAGAATTTCTCAACAAGACTCAGAAAAAACGCTGATAACTCGCTGGAAACGCAAAATTTTGTGCATTTGAGGACGGATTCATGGGTATTATGTTGTATTGGGTAGATTTATGTTATTTGCGATACTTTGAAACTGCTTAGAATTGTGGTAATTTTGACTTGCTTTAAACTTCATTCAACTGCAGATAGCGCTCTCAAAACACGGAATATGATTGTTTTTGTCGATAGATTCATACATATTATGAGGTCCTGAATAGGAATATGATTTCTTTGATTGCAAAAATCTGCGTGGAAAAGCGTGTTATCGACTTATTCCAGAGTTTGTAAAACTGAAAATAGCACTCTAAAAAACACAATTTTATGATGTATTTGGTGCTAGATTCTGCCATATGACGCACTTTTGAAGCAAAATCTAGCTTCTGAGCAGATTAACGGAGTCAAAAATTTCTCAACGAGGCTCAGAAAGAACGGCTGATAACTTACTGGAAACGCAAAAATTTTGTGCATTTGAGAACAGATTCATGCGTATTATGTTGTATTGGATAGATTCATGTGATTTGCGATACTTTGAAACTGGTCAGAATGTGGTAATTTTGCCTCATTTCAAACTCTATATAACTGCAGATAGCGCTCTGTAGACACGGAATATGATGTTTTTGTCTATAGATTCATACATATTATGAGGTCTCGAATAGAAATATGAACTTTTTGATTGTAAAAATCTGCGCGGAAAAGCGTGATTTCGACTTATTTTTAAAGTTTGTAAAACTGCAAATAGCACTTTAAAAACACGGAATATGATGTATTTGGTGCAAGATTCTACCATATAACGCACTTTTGGAGCAAAATCTTACTTCGTAGCAGATTAACAGAGTCAAAAATTCCTCAACGAGACTCAGAAAAAACGCTGATAACTAGCTGGGAACGCAGAATTTTGTGCATTTGAGGACGGATTCATGCGTATTATGTTGTATTTGATAGATTTATGTGATTTGCGATACTTTGAAACTGCTCAGAATGTGGTGATTTTTACTTATTCCAAACTTCATATAACTGCAGATAGCCCTCTGAAAACACGAAATATGATGTTTTCTGTCGATAGATTCATACATATTATGAAGTCTTGAATAGGAATATGAACGTTTTTGATTGTGAAAATCTGCGCGGAAAAGCGTGATTTCGACTAATCCCAAAGTTTGTAAAACTGCAAATAGCACTCTGAAGACACAAAATATGATGTATTTGGTGCTTAACTCTGCCATATAACGCACCTTTGAAGCAAAATCTTGCTTCTGAGCAGATTTACAGAGTCGGAAAATTTCTCAACGAGAAAAAAACGCTAATAACTCGCTGGAAACGCAAAATTTTGTGCATTTGAGGACAGATTCATGCGTATTATGTTGTATTGTATAGATTTATGTGATTTGCGATACTTTGAAGCTGCTCAGAATGTGGTAATTTTGACTTATTTCAAACTCCATTTTACTGCAGATAGCGCTCTGGAAACACGGAATATGATATTTTTGTCGATAGATTCATACATATTATGAGGCCTTGAATAGGAATATGAACTTTTTGATTGTGAAAATCTGCGCGGAAAAGCGTGATTTTGGCTCATTCCAAAGTTTGTAAAACTGCAAATAGCACTCTAAAAACATGAAATACGATGTATTTGGTACTAGATCCTGCCATATAACACATTTTTGAAGCAAAATCTTGCTTTTGAGCAGATTCACAGAGTCAAAAAATTTCTCAACGGGACTCAAAAAAAAAAACGCTGATAACTCGCTATAAACGCAAAAATTCTGTGCATTTGAGGACGGATTCTTGCGTATTATGTTGTATCGGATAGTTTTATGTGATTTGCGATACTTTAAAACTGCTCAGAATGTGGTAATTTGGACTTGTTTCAAACTTCATATAACGGCAGATAGCGCTCTAAGAACACGAAATATGATGTTTTTGTCGATAGATTCATACATATTATGAGGTCCTGAATGGGAATATGAACTTTCTGATTGTGAAAATTTGCGCGGAAAAGCGTGATTTCGACTTGTTCCAAAGTCTGTGAAACTGCAAATAAAACTCTCAAAACACGAAATATGATGTATTTGGTGCTAGATTCTGCCATATAACGCACTTTTAGAGCAAAATCTGGCTTCTGAGCAGATTTACAGAGTCAAATATTTCTCAGCGAGACTCAGAAAAAACGCTGATAACTCGCTGGAAACGCAAATTTTTGTGCATTTGAGGACGGATTCATGCGTATCATGTTGTATTGGATAGATATAAGTTAGCAGTACCTTTCCTATGAGAAAATACCGAATCAGCAACTTCCACGACTTCATATTTCACCTACTTTGTGGAAATTCATTCCTATATATTTTGTAACTTATGTTTTTACTAGTTAGTTGAGAATTAGAGTTTGTACAAATAACATCTTTCGAACTGTATTTCTGAATTGTACTTTTGTTGTTCTGAACCAATAAAAATTATTTTTTAACGTAAACTCATATAACGTTTACATAACTGGCGCAGTCGTATCGGATACAATTCGGGCGAATTTTCAACAAACTTAAAAGTAAATTCCCGTTCGTTTCAACGATTAACCGAAGAGAACAATAAACTCCAGTCCATTTGAACGAGACCAAGCTTTCCCACATCCCGAGAGCATATCGTGAAGGAAGAAGCCAGCCTTGACGAATACAGCGCTACCAGGTCAACGTTCCTCCTGTGACGAAGCATACGTACAGAAGCCCATGGACCGATTGATAGTTTACTTGTGAGTACTTTATGTCACGCAAAAATTCCATTCAATCAGATTCAGTAATAGAAATAGACTCAGAAGCAGTTACATCCTCATATAATTCCTCTGACTCACTCAATAACGAAATCAATTTTGATATCGATTCAATTGATTTAACAAATAAATTATTAACTTTAAACATGGCTACCGAACATGTACCAATTATTATTCCTGTTCCACTATTGAAAAAAGAGTATCTTGATATGATACCGGAATTTAATGGAGACAGTAAATTTTTAGCTAGATTTATAGAAATCAGCGAAAAACTAGTTACGAAATTTTATAACTCAAATAACCCCAACGATTTTCAGAATGAATACTTAATGTCGAGGATTCTAGCAAAAATAAAAGGTGACGCAGCAATAAGCATTGCCAGCTGCTCAATTTCTAGTTGGGCTGATGTTAAAAAAGCTTTATTAGACGCATACTCCGATAAACGAGATTGCTATACGATTAATATTGAATTAACCGAACTAAAACAAAATAATAATTCAGCTTTTGATTTTTATAATAAAATACAAGAACTTTTGAATTTACAAGTATCTTATATCAGTACACACGTAACACCTGAAGCCGCCCCAGTACTTATTGAATATTTTCAAAACTATGCAGTAAGAATTCTACTTAGAGGTTTAAAAGAACCCCTTGGTACATTAATGAGAACCAAAAATCCAGTAGACATGAACTCCGCATTAAATATGCTGGCGAATGACTTCCAGCTTGACACACATACACGCGCGCTTCCAAAACCTTTCATGAAACCAAAACCATTGAATCCTATGATAAGACAGTTTCCTCAAAAATTCCATCCAAATCAACAACCAAATTATAGAATGAATCCAAATCCAAGTCATCAAAATCAAACCCAAAGTCCAAAACCAATAAATGTTTTTAAAACAAATCCAAATCGCCAATTCCCAAAGCCTACACCTATGAGTGTAAGTACAAGGCAAACATTTACACCTAAACCTGGACCAAGTCATAATAATTTTTCACGTCCATTCCATCAACAATATAATTACAGACCTTTCCAACAAAAGCCAAATTATATAATTGGAGATTTACACAATACTGAAATGAACGAGATACAAGAACAGGACTATGACGAACACAATCCTATTATTTCATGCGAAAACGAAAATTATTCAGAATCGGAAAATTACGCATATGTAGAAGACGAAAATGATGAGCATGCTTTTTTAGAGATAACAGCCTCGGACAAACAGTAGAGTTAATGAACCTGACACATAATCTTAGTGAACTTCCGTATGTTAAATTTTTAGAACATGATCTTAAAGTTTTAGTTGACACGGGCAGTACTCGCTCATTCATCAAGCCAGAAATTGCAGAGAAATATTTTAGATATAAAATCAAACATGATCCATTCAAAATTACAACAGCGCATGGCACTTCAACAGAAAATTACAGTATAACAATTCCATCCTCTAAACTATTCCAAAGATCAGATTTAATGTTAAAATATTATTTATTCGACTTCCACAATCAATTTGACATATTATTAGGACTAGACAATTTAAAATTATTGAATGCAGTAATTGATTAAAATAAAGACAAATTAGTTACACCAAACTGTAAGATTGACATACAATATTATAAAGCATTGTCAGAACCACAAAAAATCAGAATTCCACCAAAATCGGAAAAAGTCACAAAAATGTACATTTTAAATATAAAAAACGGCGACGCATTCATTCCAGAAATATTTGTAAATAACATTATTATTCCAGAAGGAATAACAAAGATTGATTATCATATTATTTACCACCCAGTCATCAATCAGAATGAACATGAAATTATAATCACTTCCATAAAAAATATTAGAGTCCAACCATTAGAAAACTTTGAATTATATAATTCCAGTTTTGAAAGAAACTTTGAAAATTCATTTGATTCATCTCAAATTCGTACAGAACATATGAATAGAGAAGAAAAATTAGAAATTTCTGAATTAGTCAAAGAATATTCTGATATTTTCCGCACTAGCGACAAATCTTTAACATTTACAAGCGAAATCAAACATCATATTCGCACAAAAGATGAAATTTCTATTTACACAAAAAGTTATAGATATCCGGAGATTCATCGCAAAGAAGTACAGAGTCAAATTCAAAAAATGCTTGAAGACAAAATCATTCAGCCTTCACATTCGCCATGGTCGTCCCCAGTATGGATAGTACCGAAAAAACTTGATGCGTCCGGTAAACGCGAATGGCGTATTGTCATCGATTACCGCAAACTTAATGAGAAATCAAAAGACGATAAATATCCAATACCCAATATTACAACGCTTTTAGATAAACTTGGGAGATGCCAATATTTTACTACTCTAGATCTGGCATCTGGGTTTCACCAAATGGAGATAAATAAGAATGATATTCCAAAAACCGCATTCAGTACCGAAAATGGTCACTTTGAATTTTTACGGATGCCCTTTGGCTTAAAAAATGCACCAGCTACTTTTGAGAGAGCTATGGATAACGTGCTACGAAATTTAGTGAATGACATTTGTTTAGTTTATCTCGACGACGTAATTATTTTCAGTACGAGCCTGCAAGAACATATACAAAGTTTGAGAGCCGTATTCGATAGATTAAAGAAAGCCAGCCTCAAAATTCAACTTGACAAATCAGAGTTTTGCAGACGCGAAGTTGCTTACTTAGGACATATCTTGACACCGGAAGGAGTCAAACCGAACCCGGATAAAATATTTGCTATCAAAAAATATCCTATTCCAAGAACAGTAAAACAAATCAAATCATTTTTAGGCTTACTTGGCTACTATAGAAAATTTATTAAGAATTTTGCAAAAATAACTCGTCCATTAACAAAATGTTTAAAAAAGGGAGCAACAATTAATATCAATGATCAAGATTATATAAATTGTTTTAATATTTGTAAAGAATTGTTAGTAAATGAGCCAATCCTCCAGTATCCAGATTTTTCGAAAACATTTAATCTCACAACAGATGCTAGTAATTTTGCAATCGGTGCAGTTTTGTCGCAAGGTCAGATAGGTTCCGACTTACCAGTGGCGTACGCGAGTAGAACGCTAAACGATTCTGAGCAAAATTATTCAACAATAGAAAAAGAGTTGTTAACAATTATATGGGCAACTAAATACTTTAGACCCTATCTTTTCGGCAGAAAGTTTAATATCATTACAGATCATAAACCTTTGACATGGCTTTTTTCACTCAAAGAACCCAACTCAAAATTAGTTCGTTGGCGTTTGAAATTAGAAGAGTTCGATTATAATGTAATTTATAAAAAAGGATGTTTAAATAAAAATGCTGATGCTCTTTCGCGAATAGAATTGAATGTTAATTCAGTAGATCTAGATACACAAAATTTCTTTGACTATATGCAAAATTCCAACGATACTTTCGAAGGCAATAATAACAACAATGATACACAATCAATGATAGTAGAAATGGATGAAAATGACTACAACGAGTCAAACCCTGATAATACAATACACTCGAATCCAGAACATTCAATAGTTGGAATACCTATTAGCGATTCCCCAGTAAACATAGGAAAAAATCAATTGATTATCTCTGAAGTCTTACACTCACCAGCAAAGCCGAAAATTGCTGAATTGCATACAGATAAAATGAGATCAATTGTCCAGTTTTCACAAAATAATTTTGATACAGATGTAATTAATTTTGTTAAAGAATATATTGTTCCAAAAGTAATATATTATTTATATGTCGAAAATCCTGTATATGAAAAATTTAGTAATGTATTGCAAACTTATTTCAAAACCTCAGAGATAAATTTTATAAAATGTCATAATAAATTAATTGATATAGAGAAAGATGACGATATTAAAGAGATAATTATAGAACATCATGAAGGTAAAACAAACCATCGTGGCATACAAGAGACTCATAATCAAATAAAAACGAGATATTACTGGCCAAACCAACTTAAAGCAATTACAGATTATATAAACACTTGTGAGATTTGCTTAGCATGCAAATATGAACGCAATCCGTTGAAGCCAAAACTCAACATTACACCAACACCTGATAAACCATTTAGTACAATTCACATTGACACTTTAAGTTTGGAAAATAGTAAATTTTTAACCATAACTGATGCATTTTCAAAATATGCACAAGCATATAAAGTCGAGTCAACTAATGCTGTAGAAATTTGTAACAAATTGACCAGATTCTTTTCACATCATGGAATCCCCAAATTAATAATATCAGACAATGGTCTAGAATTTAAAAATAGTATTTTAAAAGAATTATTAAGTTTACATAGAGTGGAAATTCATTTTATTTGCTCTCAGCATCCAAATTCAAACAGTCTTGTTGAACGTTTTCACTCTACTTTAGTTGAGCATATAAGATTATTTAACATGCAAGAAAATTTCAAAAATGAATCTATAGAGAATAAAGTTCATTATGCGATTTTAGCCTATAATAATACTAGTCACACATCTACAGGCTTTAAACCAATGGAAATAATAAATGGTCACCTAGAAACTAATTCACCGTTAGATATAGAATTAGAAAAGCAAATTATGCAAGACTATGTACAAAATCACAAAGAAAAGACAAAACTTACATACGAAAATGTTAACAAGAAAATTCAAAATAATAAAGACAAAGTGATAGGTAAATTAAATGAATCACGAAATGAAATACCCGCTATACCTGAAACAGTTTATGTCCATAACAAACAGAAAGTTAATAAAACACATCAAGCGAAATTCAAAAAAGAACAGATTAAAACCGTTAATGAAGATTTGAAAACAGGAGAAATCAAGTTAGATCCTAAAGATACGAAAAAACAATCAAAAATCCATCTCTCTAATATAAAAAGACCAAGAAAACAGTTTTATGAAAATTTGAATCTTCCAGGTCCGTCTACTTCGTATTCACCCACGGACTAAACATAAAGGACATAACGCACAACAATGGACTACTGACAGTAAACCTAGGGTCAGCGAAATTACAAAAAACACGACATACTTTCTTACACTATCACGAATTAAATCCAATTTTTGAACAATTCACTAATTTAAATAATCAATATAATATTTTCAAGAGCCTAATTAATAATAATTCGAATATTGACTTCGTAAATAATGATAAAATAATCAATTACATTAGAAATAATATTAATGATAAATTAAGTCATTTAATGATTAATTCAGAGCAACATAGAAATAAGAGAGGTCTAATAAATGGATTAGGTACTATCATTAAATCAATAACAGGCAATTTAGATGCCGAAGATGAGCAAAGATATTCAAAAATTTTGAGCCATTTAGAAAATAATCAGAGAAAATTTAGTAATCAGATCAAACACCAATATTCTGTGAACCAGAATCTTGTTCAACAATTCAATAAAGTCATTGACACAATTAAACAAAACGAAATTGTTTTAAAATCAAAAATTGAGCAGATGGAACATGTGATTTTGAGCGACATAAAAGATAAAATATTTATCCAGGAAATTTACAATCAATTTAGTACATTTTATACAATAATTTTGAACATTTTGCAAGACATTGAGAATTCACTGACATTTTGTAAACTACATACAATGCATCCCAGTATTATTAAAACGAACGATTTTTATGAAGAGTTAAATAAAATTTATAGTCATTATAGAAATGAATTCCCATTAGAACCAGTATTAGACAATGTTCCCGAATTAGAGAAATTGATAACAGTCAATTGTAAATTGAGTTTTGACAAAATTATTTATTTTTTGGAGATCCCAATTAATTACGATATTGATTTTGAGTTGTTCCATTTGATATCTATTCCAACTTTGTACCAAAATGATTATGTAACTATTATTCCAAGTAAACAGTATTTTTTAAAATCAAAAGATGGAAAATCAAAATCTTCAAGAGGCGTATGTACAAAAAGTAATTTTTATCAATGTCCAAATGAAATAAGCGAAATAAGCAACGAGTCATGTGAAACCAACATCATCCACAAAAATAACAATACTAACTGCGAATGTATTAAAATTAATATGAAAAGAAACCATATAGAATTATAGGAAGAAATCAATCAATTTTTGGGAGTTTCCCCAAAATCAGAAATAATTAAATCTTCATGTACACATGACGACGAAGTAAGAAATATCCAAAGTATTTTTCTGATAAAAGAAGATAAATGCAGTATCAAACTTCAAAATAAAAAATTAGACTTCAAAGAAAAAACATTTGGAAGGCCCATACTTTTGGAATATTTCAAGATTCAATTGGATAAGAAGCAAATACCGAAGATGGCAGTTGAATTTAATACTTTTGAAGAATTGAAGTTGCCAATTAACAAATATGAAGACATTGAAGAAAATAGCACCGATATTACGAAATATTCAATAATAATTCTGTATTGTATTTCAACAATTATTGCGATTGCAATGTTCACAGTTTATTTGAAGAAAAGGTTCTTCAAGTCCAAGGTTCCATTCACACCACGTGCAAGTTCAAACCAGAGTCAAGAACTTGAGCCCAGGTCATCAGTCCTCCAGTCAAAAATGAGACTTCCGGATGATGCCCAAATTTAATGAGGGAGATGTTAGCAGTACCTTTCCTATGAGAAAATACCGAATCAGCAACTTCCACGACTTCATATTTCACCTACTTTGTAGAAATTCATTCCCATATATTTTGTAACTTAACTAGTTAGTTAAGAATAAGAGTTTGTACAAATAACATCTTTTGAACTGTATTTCTGAATTGTACTTTTGTTGCTCTGAACCAATAAAAGTTATTTTTTAACGTAAACTCATATAACGTTTACATAACTTATATGTAATTTGCGATACTTTTAAACTGCTTAGAATGTGGTAATTTTGACTTGTTTGAAACTTCATATAACTGCAGTTTGCGCTCTCAAAACAAGAAATATGATGATTTTGTCGATAGATTCATACATATTATTAGATCCTGAATAAGAATATTAACTTTTTGATTGTAAAAATCTGCGCGGAAAAGCGTGATTTTGACTTATTCCAAAGTTTGTAAAACTGCAAATAGCACTCCAAAAACACGAATTATGATGTATTTGGTGCTAGATTATGCCATACAACACACTTTTGGAGCTAAATCTTCCCTCTGAGCCGATTTACAGAGTCAAAAATTTTTCAACGAGACTCAGGAAAAACGCTGATAACTTGCTGGAAACGCCAAATTTTGTGCATTTGAGGACGGATTTATGCGTATTATGTCGTATTGGATAGATGTGATTTGCGATACTTTGAAACTGCTCAGAATGTGGTAATTTTGACTTATTTCGAACTTCATAAAACTGCAGATAGCGCTCTGAAAACACGGAATATGATGTTTCTGTCGATAGATTCATACATATCATGAGGTCCTGAATAGGAATATGAACTTTTTGATTGTGAATATCTGCGTGGAAATGCGTAATTTCGACTTATTCTAAAGTTTGTAAAACTGAAAATAGCACTCTAAAAACACGAAATATGATGTATTTGGTGCTAGATTCTACCATATAACACATCTTTTTGAGCAAAATCTTGCTTCTGAGCAGATTTACAGAGTCAAAAATTTCTTAACGAGACTCAGAGAAAACGCTGATAACTCGCTGGAAACGCTAAATTTTGTGCATTTGAGGACGGATTCATGCGTATTATGTTGTATTTGATAGATATATGTAATTTGCGATATTAATTAATATGAGTCTTAAGGTAAATGTTATAAACAAAATAAAAATAACCCCTAACCTTAAATAAAATTTGTAAAATCTATATACGTATTTCGAGAACTAAGTTCTCATCATCAGTAGAAAGGCGAATCACATCAACAGCAGGCTGCAGTTTTCCTCTAGAGATATGCTCTCCACCGAATAGGCTGAGGATTGCCACAAGAGATATTGTCTCCACCAGAGGTGATGTGAAACACAACTTAAACTTAAACATAAAATTCCTTTTATACTAAAGGTCGTCACGCTAGGATTAACTAAAACAAACGGTACAATCTGGAGTTAGGGATGGGACCCAGGTCAGAATTCAATAAGCGGGTTTTATTCTTATGAATTTTTATGCTCTCGTAAGCGTCTAGAAATCTAATGTTGTGCACTGGTTTCAAAAGTTTCAAATTTTCTCTAGTTATATTATGATCAGTGTCAAAAATATGTTGCGCTACGCTTGATTTTTCGGGTTGCCTATATTTCAAATAACCTAAATGCTCTTTAAAACGAGTATTAATTGGTCTTCTAGTTTGACCCAAGTAAATTTGGTCGCAGTCATTACAAGAAATTTCATAGATTCCCGATTTACTACCACTTTCAGTTTTATCTTTTGGATTACCAAGTAATGTTTTAATATTTTGAGATTTGTATGAGATGCTTATGTTGAAATTACGAAAAATTTTGTTCAAATTTTTAGATGACTTGTCGTAAGGTAGCGAAATGTATTTATTTTTAGTTTCTGAAGGTGCTGAAAGTGTGGTGAAATTTACTAAATTCTGTCTACGTCTAGCTTTATTCAATAATTTCATGATTAAATCTGTAGAGAAACCGTTATAAATAGCAATGTTTTTGATTTTATGAAGCTCTGTTTGGAATCTCTTTTGTGTAAGCGGAAATCTAACCAGTCTATTGATAAGAAAATTAAAACTCGCTAATTTGTGCTGCCAATGATGTTTGGAATCCGAAGTAATAAACCTATCAGTGTTGGTATCTTTCCTAAATATATCAAATTCTAACTTATTTTTGTTCCTGATTACTAAAGTATCTAGAAACGGTAGCTGATTATTACTTTCTTTTTCTAAGGTGAATTTGATACTAGGAAATATTGAATTAATTTTGTCCAAGAAATCGTCAATATTACTTTTATCTAAATCAAAAATAGCGAAAACGTCATCCACGTATCTAAGCCAAACTCTGGGAAAATCGGGAAATCTCAATTTTAAATTGGTTTCAAAATTACTCATAAATAAATTGGCAATAAAAGGTGACAAACTATTACCCATGGCTGTACCTTCTACCTGCTTGTAAAATTTGCCGTTAATTTGGAAAAAATTTTGATCCATACAAAGGGTTGTTAATTTTAAGTACTCTTCAATCCTCTTATCCTCTAAGCCGTTACTTTCTAAAAGCTCCTTAAGATAACTAATTGTTTCTGGAATCGGAATGCTTGGAAATAATGAGCTAACATCAAATGAAACCATAATCTCGTTCTCTTCTAGTTCTATACCCTTTAAGCTATCAATAAATTGGTATGAATTCTCTATTGCGAACGTTTCGGGCTTGATTTTAAGATTATTGAACTCTCTAACTAACCACTTAGAAAGAGAATAAGTAGGTGAATTTATTCCAGAAACAATGGGCCGCATAGAATTACCTGGTTTATGAATTTCAGGGAGACAATACATTTTTGATACTACTGGATTTGAAGCATTGAGAAAATACTTCAAACTCTGATTTACTAAATTTGAACATTCTTTAATCGTACTTCTATAAGACGTGATCATTTTAGGTAAAGGATTCCTACTTAATTTTGAATAGGGACCACTTTCTATTAATTTATCAACCCTATCAAAATAATCGGACTTGTTCAAAATAACAATTTTATTCCCCTTATCTGCTTTTAAATAGAAAACATCTCTTTTCTTCAAGTCTTTAATAATATTAAGGTCTGAATTATCAATGGAAATTTTGTTACGGTTGTTTAAATTTTGATCAATTTGCATTTTACATGCATTTCTAATAAATTCTTTAGTGGAATAATCAAAACCTTTGATGCTACTTTCAATGCACGTTACTAAATCTTCTAACGGAGGTTCTCGTGTTGGGATTGAAAATTTCAAACCTTTGTCCAAAAATTTTATTTCTGAATCATTAAACTGCTCTGTTGATTGATTGACAACTATAGGCTCTACGATTTGATCAGCACCTTTGGGTTCATTTGTAAAGGAATCAGAATTTGTTGAATGCGCTTTATCTATAAGATTTTTGAATTTATTGTTAACTCTCCTAATTTTTAATTCGAATTTGTGATCAATGACTTCAACCATATTACGCTCAAAAATAGACCATTCCAAAAAATCAATTCTATTCAAGTTATTCGTCAATTTCAAATGTAAAGCGTAAGCTTTCATCTCTAGCATACTACGTTTTTGATAGTGAAAATCTATTTCTGAATTGAGCCATTTGAGTTTTGCCGAGTTAACAATGTTATCTGTATTCTTGCAATTTTTTGAGACGTTGATTTTGATGAAGTTAGGGAAAACTGAACTATTTTTGCATTTCTTAAGAAAAATTAAATCGGCGTTGATTAGTTTTATCTGCGTTTTAAGATTGCAATAAATATTTAACTCTGTAGACCGGGAAGTCATTCTAATAATAATCAATATGAGTCTTAAGGTAAATGTTATAAACAAAATAAAAATAACCCCTAACCTTAAATAAAATTTGAACAAAATTTTTCGTAATTTCAACATAAGCATCTCATACAAATCTCAAAATATTGAAACATTACTTGATAATCCAAAAGATAAAACTGAAAGTGGTAGTAAATCGGGAATCTATGAAATTTCTTGTAATGACTGCGACCAATTTACTTGGGTCAAACTAGAAGACCAATTAATACTCGTTTTAAAGAGCATTTAGGTTATTTGAAATATGGGCAACCCGAAAAATCAAGCGTAGCGCAACATATTTTTGACACTGATCATAATATAACTAGAGAAAATTTGAAACTTTTGGAACCAGTGCACAACATTAGATTTCTAGACGCTTACGAGAGCATAAAAATTCATAAGAATAAAACCCGCTTATTGAATTCTGACCTGGGTCCCATCCCTAACTCCAGATTGTACCGTTTGTTTTAGTTAATCCTAGCGTGACGACCTTTAGTATAAAAGGAATTTTATGTTTAAGTTTAAGTTGTGTTTCACATCACCTCTGGTGGAGACAATATCTCTTGTGGCAATCCTCAGCCTATTCGGTGGAGAGCATATCTCTAGAGGAAAACTGCAGCCTGCTGTTGATGTGATTCGCCTTTCTACTGATGATGAGAACTTAGTTCTCGAAATACGTATATAGATTTTACAAATTTTATTTAAGGTTAGGGGTTATTTTTATTTTGTTTATAATTTGCGATACTCTCAAACTGCTTAGAATGTGGTCATTTTGACTTGTTTTAAACTTCATATAACTGCAGATAGCGCTCTCAAAACACGAAATATGATGTTTTTGTCGATAGATTCATACATACTATGAGGTCCTGAATAAGAATAATAACTTTTTGATTGTAAAAATCTGCGCGGAAAAGCGTGATTTCGACTTATTCCAAAGTTTGTAAAACTGCAAATAGCACTCCAAAAACACGAATAATGATGTATTTAGTGCTAGATTCTGCCATATAACGCACTTTTCAAGCAAAATCTAGCCTCTGAGCAGATTTACAGAGTCAAAAATTTCTCAACGAGACTCAGGAAAAACGCTGATAACTCGCTGGAAACGTCAAATTTTGTGTATTTGAGGACGGATTTATGCGTATTATGTCGTATTGGATAGATGTGATTTGCGATACTTTGAAACTGCTCAGAATGTGGTAATTTTGACTTATTCCAAACTTCATATAACTGAAGATAGCGCTCTGAAAACACGGAATATGATGTTCTTGTCGAAAGATTCATACATATTATTAGGTCCTTAATGGGAATATGAACTTTTTGATTGTGAAAATCTGCGCGGATAAGCGTGATTACGACCTATTCCAAAGTTTGTAAAACTAGAAATAGCACTCTAGAAACACGAAATATGATGTATTTTGTGCTATATTCTGCCATATAACGCACTTTTGAAGCAAAATCTTGCTTCTGTGCAGATTTACAAAGTCGAAAATTTCTCAACGAGACTCAGAAAGAACGCTGATAACTCGCTGGAAACGCAGAATTTTGTGCATTTGAGGACGGATTCATGCGTATTATGTTGTATTGGATAGATTTATGTGATTTGCGATACTTTGAAACTGCTCAGAATTTGGTAATTTGGACTTGTTTCAAACTTCATATAACTGCAGATAGCGCTCTGAAAACAACGGAATATTATGTTTTTGTCGATAGATTCATACATATGATGAGGTCCTGAATGGGAATATGAACTTTCTGATTGTGAAAATCTGCGCGGAAGAGCGTGATTCCGACTTATTCCAAAGTTTGTAAAACTGCAAATGAAACTCTTGAAACACAAAAAATGATGTATTTGGTGCTAGATTCTGCCATATAACGCACTTTTGAAGCAAAATCTTGCTTCTGAGCAGATTTACAAAGTCAGAAATTTCCCAACGAGACTCAGGAAGAACGCTGATAACTCGCTGAAAACGCCAAATTTTGTGCATTTGAGGACGGATTAATGCGTATTATGTCGTATTGGATAGATGTGATTTGCGATACTTTGAACCTGCTCAGAATGTGGTAATTTTGACTTATTCAAACTTCATATAACTGCGGATAGCGCTCTTAAAACACGGAATATGATGTTTCTGTCGATAGATTCATACATATTATGAGGTCCTTATAGGAATATGAACTTCTTGATTGTAAAAATCTGCGCGGATATCGTGATTCCGACTTATTCCAAAGTTTGTAAAACTGCGAATAGCACTCCAAAAACACGAATTATGATGTATTTGGTGCTAGATGCTGCCATATAACGCACTTTTGAAGCAAAATCTTGCCCTGAGCAGATTTAGAGAGTCAAAAATTTCTCAACGAGACTCAGGAAAAACGCTGATAACTCGCTGGAAACGTCAAATTTTGTGTATTTGAGGACGGATTTATGCGTATTATGTCGTATTGGATAGATGTGATTTGCGATACTTTGAAACTGCTCAGAATGTGGTAATTTTGACTTATTCCAAACTTCATATAACTGAAGATAGCGCTCTGAAAACACGGAATATGATGTTCTTGTCGAAAGATTCATACATATTATTAGGTCCTTAATGGGAATATGAACTTTTTGATTGTGAAAATCTGCGCGGATAAGCGTGATTACGACCTATTCCAAAGTTTGTAAAACTAGAAATAGCACTCTAGAAACACGAAATATGATGTATTTTGTGCTATATTCTGCCATATAACGCACTTTGAAGCAAAATCTTGCTTCTGTGCAGATTTACAAAGTCGAAAATTTCTCAACGAGACTCAGAAAGAACGCTGATAACTCGCTGGAAACGCAGAATTTGTGCATTTGAGGACGGATTCATGCGTATTATGTTGTATTGGATAGATTTATGTGATTTGCGATACTTTGAAACTGCTCAGAATTGGTAATTTGGACTTGTTTCAAACTTCATATAACTGCAGATAGCGCTCTGAAAACACGGAATATTATGTTTTTGTCGATAGATTCATACATATGATGAGGTCCTGAATGGGAATATGAACTTTCTGATTGTGAAAATCTGCGCGGAAGAGCGTGATTCCGACTTATTCCAAAGTTTGTAAAACTGCAAATGAAACTCTTGAAACACAAAAAATGATGTATTTGGTGCTAGATTCTGCCATATAACGCACTTTTGAAGCAAAATCTTGCTTCTGAGCAGATTTACAAAGTCAGAAATTTCCCAACGAGACTCAGGAAGAACGCTGATAACTCGCTGAAAACGCCAAATTTTGTGCATTTGAGGACGGATTAATGCGTATTATGTCGTATTGGATAGATGTGATTTGCGATACTTTGAACCTGCTCAGAATGTGGTAATTTTGACTTATTTCAAACTTCATATAACTGCGGATAGCGCTCTTAAAACACGGAATATGATGTTTCTGTCGATAGATTCATACATATTATGAGGTCCTTATAGGAATATGAACTTCTTGATTGTAAAAATCTGCGCGGATATCGTGATTCCGACTTATTCCAAAGTTTGTAAAACTGCGAATAGCACTCCAAAAACACGAATTATGATGTATTTGGTGCTAGATGCTGCCATATAACGCACTTTTGAAGCAAAATCTTGCCCTGAGCAGATTTAGAGAGTCAAAAATTTCTCAACGAGACTCAGGAAAAACGCTGATAACTCGCTGGAAACGCCAAATTTTGTGCATTTGAGGACAGATTTATGCGTATTATGTCGTATTGGATAGATGTGATGTGCGATACTTTGAACCTGCTCAGAATGTGGTAATTTTGACTCATTTCAAACTTAATATAACTGCAGATAGCGCTCTTAAATCACGGAATATGATGTTTTTGTCGATAGATTCATACATATTATGAGGTCCTGAATAGGAATATGAACTTTTTGATTGTAAAAATCTGCGCGGAAAAGCGTGATTCCGACTTATTCCAAAGTTTGTAAAACTGCAAATAGCACTCCAAAAACACAAATTATTATGTATTTGATGCTAGATTCTGCCATATAACGCACTTTTGAAGCAAAATTTGCCTCTGAGCAGATTTACAGAGTCAAAAATTTCTCAACGAGACCTAGGAAAAACGCTGATAACTCGCTGGAAACGCCAAATTTTGTGCATTTGAGGACGGATTTATGCGTATTATGTCGTATTGGATAGATGTGATTTGCGATACTTTGAAACTGCACAGAATGTGGTAATTTTGACTTATTTTAAACTTCATATAACTGCAGATAGCGCTCTGAAAACACGGAATATGATGTTTTTGTCGATAGATTCATACATATTATGAGGTCCTGAATAGGAATATGAACTTTTTGATTGTAAAAATCTGCGCGGAAAAGCGTGATTTCCGCTTATTCTAAAGTTTGTAGAACTGCAAATAGCACTCTAAGAACACAAAATATGATGTATTTGGTGCCTAATTCTGCCATATAACGCACTTTTGAAGCAAAATCTAGCTTCTGAGCAGATTTACAGAGTCGAAAATTTCTCAACGAGACTCAGAAAAAACGCTAATAACTCGCTGGGAACGCAAAATTTTGTGCATTTGAGGACAGATTCATGCGTACTATGTTGTATTGGATAGATTCATGTGATTTGCGATACTTTGAAACTGCTCAGAATGTGGTAATTTTGACTTATACCATATTTCATATAACTGCAGATAGCGCTCTGAAACACGAAATATGATGTTTTTGCCGATAGATTCATACATATCATGAGGTCCTGAATAGGAATATAAATTTTTTGATTGTGAAATTTTGCGCGGAAATGCGTGATTTCGACTTATTCCTAAGTTTGTAAAACTGCGAATAGCACTCTAAAAACACAAAATATGATGTATTTGGTGCTAGATTCTGCCATATAACACATTTTTGAAGCAAAATCTTGCTTCCGAGCAGATTTACAGAGTCAAAAATTACTCAGCGGGACTCAGATGAAACGCTGATAACTCGCTGAAAACGCAAAATTTTGTGCATTTGAGGACGGTTTCATGCGTATTATGTTGTATTGGATAGACTTATGTGACTTGCGATACTTTACAACTGCTCAGAATGTGGTAATTTTGACTTATTTCAAACTTCATATAACTGCAGATAGGGCTCTAAAAACACGAAATATGATGTTTTTGTCGATAGATTCATACATATTATAAGGTCCTGAATAGGAATATGAACTTTTTGATTGTAAAAATCTGCGCGGAAAAGCGTGATTTCGACTTATTCCAGAATTTGTAGAACTGCAAATAGCACTCTAAAAACACCGAATATGATGTATTTGGTGCTGGATTCTGCCATATAACGCACTTTTGAAGCAGAATCTTGATCCTGAGCAGATTTACAGAGTCAAAAATTTCTCAACGAGACTTAGAAAAAACGCTGAAAACTCGCTGGAAACGCAAAATTTTGTGCATTTGAGGACGAATTCATGCGTATTATGTTGTATTGGATATATTCATGTGATTTGCGATACTTTGAAACTGCTCAGAATGAAGAAATTTTGACTTATTTCAAACCTCATATAACTGCAGATTTCGCTCTGAAAACACGAGATATGATGTTTTTGTTGATAGATTCATACATATTATGAGGTCCTGATTAGGAATATCAACTTCTTGATTGTGAAAATCTACGCGCAAAAGTGTGATTCCGACTTATTCCAAGGTTCGTAAAACTGCAAATAGAACTCTAGAAACACGAAATATGATGTATTTGGTGCTAGATTTTGCCATATAACACACTTTTGGAGAAAAATCTTGCTTCTGAGCAGATTTACAGAGCCAAAAATTCCCCGACGAGACTCAAAAAAAACGCTGATAACTCGCTGGAAATGCAAAATTTTGTGCATTCGAGAACAGAATCGTGCGTATTATGTTGTATTGGATAGATTTATGTGATTTGCGATACTTTGAAACTGCTCAGAATGTGGTAATTTTGACCTATTTCAAACATCATATAACTGCAGATAGCGCTCTGAAAACACGAAATATGATGTTTTTGTCGATAGATTTATACATATTATGAGGTCCTGAATAGGAATATGAACTTTTTGATTGTGAAAATCTGCGCGGAAAAGCGTGATTTCGACTTATTCCAGAGTTTGTAAAACTGCAAATAGCACTCTAAAAACACAAAATATGATGTATTTGGTGCCGGATTCTGCCATATAACGCACTTTTGAAGCAAAATCTTGCTTCTGAGCAGATCTACAGAGTCAAAAATTCCTCAACGAGACTCAGAAAAAATGCTGATAACTCAATGGAAACGCAAAATTTTGTGCATTTGAGGACGGATTCATGCGTATTATGTTGTATTGGATAGATTAATGTGATTTGCGATACTTTGGAACTGCTCAGAATGTGGTAATTTTGACTTATTTTAAACTTCATATAACTGCAGACTTCGCTCTGAAAACACGAAATATGATGTTTTTGTCGATAGATTCATACATATTATAGGCCCTGAAAAGAAATATGAACTGTTTGATTGTGAGAATCTGCGTGGAAAGGCGTGATTTCGACTAATTCCAAAGTTCGTAAAACTGCAAATAGCACTCTAAAAACACGAAATATGATGTATTTGGTGATAGATTCTGCCATATAACGCACTTTTGAAGCAAAATCTTGCTCCTGAACAGATTTACAGAGTCAAAAATTCCTCAACGAGACTCAGAAAAAACGCCGATAACTCGCTGGAAACGCAAAATTTTGTGCATTTGAGGACGGATTCATGCGTAATATGTTGTATCGGATAGATATATGTGATTTGCGATACTTTGAAACTGCTTAGAATGTGGTAATTTTGACTTGTTTTAAACTTCATATAACTGCAGATAGCGCTCTCAAAACACGGAATATGATGTTTTTGTTGATAATTTCATACATATTATGAGGTCCTGAATAGGAATATGAACTTCTTGATTGTGAAAATCTTCGCGGAAAAGCGTGATTTCGACTTATTCCAAGGTTCGTAAAACTGCGAATAGCACTCTAAAAACAAGAAATATGATGTTTTTGGTACTGGATTCCGCCATATGACGCATTTTTGAAGCAGAATCTTGCTTCTGAGCAGATTTACAGAGTCAAAAATTCCTCAACGAGACTCAGAAAAAACGCCGAAAACGCAAAACTCTGTGCATTTGAGGACGGATCCATGCGTATTATGTTGTATTGGATAGATATATGTGATTTCCGATACTCTGAAACTGCTCAGAATGTGGTAATTTTGACTTATTTCAAACTTCATATAACTACAGATAGCGCTCTCACAACACGAAATATGATGTTTTTGTCGATAGATTCATACATATTATGAGGTCCTGAATAGGAATATGAACTTTTTGATTGTGAAAATCTGCACGGAAATGCGTGATTTCGACTTATTCCAAAGTTTGTAAAACTGCAAATAGCACTCTGAAAACACACGATATGATGTATTTGGTGCTAGATTCTGCCATTCTTTACAGAGCCAAAATTTCTCAACGAGACTCAAAAAAAACGCTGATAACTCGCAGGAAACGCAAAATTCTGTGCATTTGAGGACGAATTCAAGCGTATTATGTTGTATTAGATAGATTTCTGTAATTTGCGATACTTTGAAAATGCTTAGAATGTGGTAATTCTGAGTTATTCCAAACTTCATATAACTGCAGATAGCGCTCTGAAAACATGAAATATGATGTTTTTGTCGATAGATTCACACATATCATGCGGTCCTCAATAGGAATATGAACTTTTCGATTGTGAAAATTTGCGCTTAAAAGCGTGATCCGACTCATTCCAAAGTATGTGAAACTGCAAATAGCACTCTAAAAACAAGGAATATGATGTATCTGGTGCTAGATTCTGCCATATAACGCACTTCTGAAGCAAAATCTTGCTAGATATATGTGATTTGCGATACTTTGAAACTGCTCAGAATGTGGTAATTTTGACTTATTTCAAACTTCATATAACTGCAGATTTCGCTCTGAAAACATGAAATATGATGTTTTTGTTGATAGATTCATACATATTATGAGGTCCTGATTAGGAATATCAACTTTTTGATTGTGAAAATCCACGCGCAAAAGTGTGATTCCGACTTATTCCAAAGTTCGTAAAACTGCAAATAGAACTCTAAAAACACGAAATATGATGTATTTGGTGCTAGATTTTGCCATATAACCCACTTTTGGAGGAAAATCTTGCTTCTGAGCAGATTTAAGCCCGCCGCACACGAGGCAATTTTCTATGCAATTTTGTTCACTTGGCGCCGCACTGAGTGCCACGCTTGCTCCGTTGCAAGAAATTTGGTGCGATGCTGGATACTGGACTTACCACGAGACTTGTTTTACAAGATAGGTTCGGTGCTATTTTTCACACTTGCTGCGCCGCTGGCTGCTATCCACAGCCAATCAGAACGGACAACTATATCACGTGACTACATCACTGACTTGTTTATCGCATCAGCACGCTGTGTCGCACTAGTGCATTGTGTTTTGTTGTATTTTGACATACAAAATCGCAACGAACTTGATATCATGAACGAATTTACATTAATCGACAAAAGTAAATGTACTTTAATATTTTTTTTTTCATGAATTTATAGATCTGGAAGACTTATAGATTTGCACAGATGGCCCTAGTATCTTAAAGAGTGAAAATATACTTTTATGAGTAATAATACATAAATATCCTATGATGTATTTTTTCCAGACAAATATCAGAAATTCCCTGACGATTCCATGATATTTCCAGTTTATCTAAATTCCCTGACATTTCCAGATTTTTTACGTTTGGTATTCACCCTACTAGCTTGTCAAACAAAATGTTGAAAACTCTGCGGCCTTGATTCCTTCTCAAAAGTCACTCTCTTGACCAAAGTTTTTCCTTCTTTTTTTTTCTGTCTCGTAATTCGCAAGCTATAACTGCAGCAAATGCTCCTGCTCTTCTCCGACGATTAGTTTTGGCAACATCCATACTTGTAATGTGAAAATCTACCAAGTCTACGTTCTAGTGTTAGAATGAGTGGCGCAGCTTGCATCGTGTGATGCGAGAATAAGTGTCACACTAAGTGTACCTCAAAGTGGCCCAGTGCGCAAGAAAACTTGCTGCAAATTAAGTGAACAAAATTGCACGGAAAATTGCCTCGTGTGCGGCGGGCTTTACAGAGCCAAAAATTCCTCAACGAGACTCAAAAAAAACGCTTATAACTCGCTGGAAATGCAAAATTTTGTGCATGCATTCGAGAACGGATTCGTGCGTATTATGTTGTATTGGATAGATTTATGTGATTTGCGATACTTTGAAACTGCTCAGAATGTGGTAATTTTGACCTATTTCAAACTTCATATAACTGCAGATAGCGCTCTGAAAACACGAAATATGATGTTTTTGTCGATAGATTCATACATATTATGAGGTCCTGAATAGGAATATGAACTTTTTGATTGTAAAAATCTGCACGGAAATGCGTGATTCCGACTTATTCCAAAGTTTGTAAAACTGCAAATAGCACTCTGAAAACACACGATATGATGTATTTGGTGCTAGATTCTGCCATATAAGGCACTTTAGAAGCAAAATCTTACTTCTAAGCAGATTTACAGAGCCAAAATTTCTCAACAAGACTCAAAAAAAAACGCTGATAACTCGCTGGAAACGCAAAATTCTGTGCATTTGAGGACGAATTCAAGCGTATTATGTTGTATTAGATAGATTTATGTAATTTGCGATACTTTGAAAATGCTTAGAATGTGGTAATTCTGAGTTATCCCAAACTTCATATAACTGCAGATAGCGCTCTGAAAACATGAAATATGATGTTTTTGTCGATAGATTCACACATATCATGCGGTCCTCAATAGGAATATGAACTTTTCGATTGTGAAAATTTGCGCTTAAAAGCGTGATCCGACTCATTCCAAAGTATGTGAAACTGCAAATAGCACTCTAAAAATACGGAATATGATGTATCTGGTGCTAGATTCTGCCATATAACGCACTTCTGAAGCAAAATCTTACTTCTGAGCAGATTCACGGAGTCAAAAATTTCTCAACGAGACTCAAAAAAAACGCTAATAACTCGCTTCGAACGCAAAATTTTGTGCATTTGAGGACGGATTTATGCGTATTATGTTGTATTGGATAGATTCATGTAATTTGCGATACTTTGAAACTGCTCAGAATGTGGTAATTTTGACTTAGTTCAAACTTCACATAACTGCAGATAGCGCTCTGAAAACACGAAATATGATGTTTTTGTCAATAGATTCATACATATTATGAGGTCCTGAATAGGAATATGAACTTTTTGATTGTGAAAATCTGCGCTGAAAAGCGTGATTTCGACTTATTCCAAGGTTTGTAAAACTGCAAATGGCACTCTAAAATAACGAAATATTATGTATTTGGTGCTGAATTGTGCTATATAACACACTTTTGAAGCAAGATCTTGCTTCTGAGCAAATTTACAGTCAAAAATTTCTCAACGAGACTCAAAAAAAACGCTGATAACTTGCTGGAAACGCAAATATATGTGCATTTGAGGACGAATTCATGCGTATTATGTTGTATTGGATAGATTTATGTGATTTGCGATACTTTGAAACTGCTCGGAATGTGGTAATTTTGACTTATTTCAAACTTCATATAACTGCAGATAGCGCTCTGAAAACACGCGATATGATGTTTTTGTCGATAGATCCATACATATAATGAGGTCCTGAATAGGAATATGAACTTTTTGAAAGTAAAAATCTGCGCGGAAAAGCGTGATTTCGACTTATTTCAAAGCTTGAAACTGCAAATAGCACTCTGAAAACACGAAATATGATGCATTTGGTGCTAGATTCTGCCATATGACGCACTTTTGAAGCTAAATCTTGCTTCTGAGCAGATTTACAGAGTCAAAAATTTCCCAACGAGACTCAGAAAAAACGCTGATAACTCGCTGGAAACGCAAAATTCTGTGCATTTGTACACATTCATGCGCATTATGTTGTTTTGGATAGATTTATGTGATTTGCGATACTTTGGAACTGCTCAGAATAGGGTAATTTTGACTCATTCCAAACTTCATATAACTGCAGATAGCGCTCTGAAAACACGAAATATGATGTTTTGTCGATAGATTCAAACATAATATGAGGTCCTGAATAGGAATATGAACTTTTTGATTGTAAAAATCTGCGCGGAAAAGCGTAATTTCGACTTATTCCAAGGTTTGTAAAACTGCGAATAGCACTCTAAAAACACGAAATATGATGTATTTGGTGCTGGATTCTGCCATATAACGCACTTTTGAAGCAAAATCTTGCTTCTGAGCGGATTTACAGAGTCAAAAATGTCTCAACGAGACTCAAAAAAAGCGCTGATAACTTGCTGGAAACGCAAAATTTTGTGCATTTGAGGACAGATTCATGCGTATCATGTTGTATTGGATAGAATTATGTGATTTGCGATACTTTGAAACTGCTCAGAATGTGGTAATTTTGACTTATTCCAAACTTCATATAACTGCAGATAGCGCTCTGAAAACACGAAATATGATGTTTTTGTCAATAGATTCATACATATTATGAGGTCCTGAATAGGAATATGAACCTTTTGATTGTGAAAATCTGCGCGGAAAAGCGTGATTTCGACTTATTCCAAAGTTTGTAAAACTGCAAAAAGCACTCTAAGAACACACTATATGATGTATTTGGTGCTAGATTCTGCCATGTAACGCACTTTTGAAGCAAAATCTTACTTCTGAGCAGACTTACAGAGTCAAAAATCTCTCAACGAAATTAAAAAAAAACGCTGATAACTCGCTGGAAACGCAAAATTCTGTGCATTTGAGGACAAATTCAAGCGTATTATGTTGTATTAGATAGACTTATGTAATTTGCGATACTTTGAAACTGCTTAGATTGTGGTAATTCTGACTTATTCCGAACTTCATATAACTGCAGATAGCGCTCTGAAAACATGAAATATGATGTTTTTGTCGATAGATTCATACATATTATGCGGTCCCCAATAGGAATATGAACTTTTCGATTGTGGAAATCTGCGCTTAAAAGCGTGATTCGGCTCATTCCAAAGTATGTGAAACTGCAAATAGCACTCCAAAAACACGGAATATGATGTATTTGGTGCTAGATTCTGCCATATAACGCTTTTTTGAAGCAAAATTCCACTTCTGAGCAGATTCACAGAGTCAAAAATTACTCAACGAGACTCAGAAAAAACGCTCATAACTCGCTGGAAACGCCAAATTTAGTGCATTTGAGGACGGATTCATGCGTATTATGTTGTACTGGATAGATTTATGTGATCTGCGATACTTTGAAACTGCTCAGAATGTGGTAATTTTGACTTATCTCAAACTTCATATAACTGCAGATAGCGCTCTGAAAACATGAAATATGATGTTTTTGTCAATAGATCAATACATATTATGAGGTCCTGAATAGGAATATGAACTTTTTGATTGTGAAAATCTGCGCAGAAAAGCGTGATTCAAACTTATTCCAAGGTTTGTAAAACTGCAAATGGCACTCTAAAATAACTAAATATGATGTATTTGGTGCTGGATTGAGTAGTTATACAGCAAGGCTCCTGGCGCACAAGATGGCCGCCGTCCTCCGCCCTGCCTTGTTGCCGCCCCGCCTTCGCTGCCGCGTGCCATGACCCCAGGGTGCATTCAACCCTGACCCAGCGATGGGGTGCATAATTAACATGTGGTCATATGCGGGAGCGATCAATATTTTGCAGATCTTGAAGTTGAATTTTATTCTTGATAACTTTGATCCATCCTTTTTGCCGCTGAGCATACTATACCTAAAGCTGCGGCTGAAGGTCACACGCACCGCTGCTCGGCTAGCCCGTCACCGCAGCCACGACAAAATTTCAAGACGGTAGTGTGTGTTTGAACATACTATACCTAGCGCTGGCTTGCGGATTACATAGCGCTAGTCTATTCACAATAGTTCAACTTAGGATATTTGAGATGGGATAAATATGAAAGTACAGTTGAGTTCAAGCTCGCGAGTTACAATGTCATATTGCAGTATGATGGTTCATAGCACATGATACGAATAAATTTTATTATAGCAACACAAACCAACAGCCGTGCCAACATTTTTGCAAATACTAATTTTGGGGTTGAAAGTACAGTTTCATCAGAGTAGAACCGTTAACCCGTATTCAAAGTTTTTCTAGAGTGGGAGAAATTATTTTAGTATAAAAAGATCACTTTGCTCTTTGCAGATTAGTTTAATATCTGACTTCAACTACAAAGCATCAAAATGGCTCTATTCCAAAAGATGAATCAAATCGCTCAGGTAAAAGAACCAATTTCACTAAGTAACCTGAAGAAGGGTAAAAAATACAAAGTCAATAACTGTCGGCGCGTGTCAACAACATTTGGAGAGAAGATAGTTCTGGAGTTGACAACTAACATCCTTTTCCTTGGTGCAAGATTCAACCAACTGACCGATGAAGATATAATTGATTTGAACAAGCAAGCAACCGCTGGAGAACTGTACATCACATCCAAAGGGAAAAGTGGAAAAGTTGTCGATATCGAATTCACTTCCGCTTAAAAAGATGGTGCAGATGGCAATTCAGAACATTCAACTAACAGCTCACTCTGTATGACGATCGAATACAAAGACGGACAATGAAGATGGTGATTTATAAGTCAACAAAAACAATATAAGAAGTGAAATCAATAAGTATTTGTTAAAGCTTCAGCTGTTGAAAAATGATATCAACAATTACTGTGTAATGCGAGAATTAATTAAAAGTGTCGAAGTTTTAGACCTGAAAAAATGAAAGTGCGATTCAGTGACAGTATTCAAATTTATCACATGCACACCTGGACATTTGCATACAGGGCAGCAAAAAAGAATGTTTGGATGCAAGTAGCCATAGACAGAATTCGCTTTCAATTTAAAAATTAAGAATTTTTATGAACCAATATTAATGTCTGTATTACAAAATAGAATTAAACGAACCATACCTGTACATTAATTGAGAATTTGAATGTTATGTATTGCCATTGGATTAATGTTATAAAATAATTAATGCAAACTTCCTGTTTTATTTATGTGAAAATCCCCAGGGGTGTGAATAAAACACATCAAATTCTCGAAGAAGTTTATTTTTAAGTATTAAATATTGCATCATTTGGTTGATTTATCTTCTGGAATACGGATAGTTCTAATGCTCTGTAGTTGATTGTATTGTATGAAACCTGTTTATAAGTCAAGAATTCAAATGTTCTGTATTGGCCTATTGAAATAAAATAATTAATGCAAACTTTCTGTTTTACTTATTCAGGGGTCTGAATGGAACACATCAAATTTATTAAAACAGTTTATTCGAATATAACAATACAATATCACATTTAAAACAATTTTTCTTCAATGGGAATGAATTGCCAACTTGATCCTCAGAGGTCGTCAAACAATGTTCGGTGCAGCGTCGATACTCTTGGAATTTTCTATTAGCTCGCCATTCCTGAGGAAACTTGTTCCATAGATCATCAATTTGACCTAATGCAAATGCGATTATGAATTCCATCGGCATACACGCAATTTCTTCCTCTAGCATGAAGTGTAGAATACCACATCCATAGAATTTTTGGAATGAATTGAGAGCTGTAAATCGTTGTTTATACCAATCTTTCAATATATGAACATCTTTTAGGGCGCAATTTTTGCTATGAGATTCACAGGAACTTGATTTTGAGGGTTCACAGAGCTCCTTTAGAGATGGACAGCCTAACTGCTCTATATTGACAATATCTATTGTCTTCGATCCCAATATCTCTTTCAACCACTTTAATTTTTCATTTCCTTTAACGTATACCTTAGTAGCGTTTCTCAGCATATCCTGAACAATATTCTCCAAAAAGCAATAATCTGTATTGCCGGATTGCCAGTCCAGACTGTGGTGTTTACTGGACAACCACAAAACTGTCTTTATGCTTTTAGTATCCAATTTAGACCATGAATAAGGGGGAAGGAATATTTCCGATCTGCAGAGGTCAGTATGCATGTCTGAGGCAGCAATTTCCTTACAAATAAATTCAATCTTATCATCATCATAGACTTGGAAGCCTTGTAGGTCTACAATTATCGCATACATGTTGATCATTCAAGTGACTATTGAAAAATGAGATTCAGCTTCATTCAACATTGTCCTTATGAATCCAGCTATTGTGCCTATTGTCAAAACCCAACCATTTTATATATAATTTATCCCCTCTCCGTTTCAACACTTTCTCAACAAGATAAACGTCTGGATACGCAACCCTTTGTAATTCATAACTATAAAATCCGCCTTTTATGATTTGACCAGCGTGATCTTTGAGAATGTAGTTTACAAGATTCGTGAATTGAACTTTATCAATAACAAAAATTTCATTGGACCAGTTTGGTGTGTAGCCCTTCACAAAAGCTTGTCTATGTTTACTGATGCGTACATAATCACCCTCATTAAACTTTGTGATGCCTGTCATTTTTATCCTGTTATAAATAGTATCAAGAAGTGATTTTGCATTCTTTTTATTCACATCATTCGGTCGCATGTGGATAGTCCGAAGTTTTGTCGAGTTGTATTTCTCAGTTAATTTTGGTAATAGATTCAACCACTTATGTAGACTAAATCCCTTCCAAATCATTGATTTCAATGTGCGAATTACTCGTTCAGTCATTGATGCTTTCATGGTGCTAAATGTTAAATAGTGATTTATTTTGTATTTTTTCATCAAACTTTGGAAGCTTTTATTATAAAATTCTCCTCCCATGTCTGTTTGTAAATTTTAAGGCGCCTGTTTCTGCAATATACTTAGCATAGCTTTTGTGACATCTGAACCCGATTTGCTTTTTACAGGCTTCGTCCACAGATACTTGGAGAACGCATCAATTACAATTAGAATGTATCGGTACCCTTTATTAACTCTAGAATAAGGAATCATTTCAACTAAATCTGCTTGGAATAGATCATTTAATCCTTTAAGAATTACACTCCGTCTTGGGAAATTGATGCGAGCTGGTTTATGTAGTTCATCCACAACTTGTCGTTTAATTTTTGACATTATATACCGGAGTTTCTATTATCAGATCCAAATGTAATTCAGGAAACTGAGTGCCTACAGAAGTAGGATAAATTTTCAATTTATCACCACTAACGATAACTCGCTTAGTGAGATCTGAGACACGAGTAGTATCAATAATACGATAGTTGAGAAATGCTTTTGAATTATCCACTTTGATTTGAAGAATTCTCCCAGAAACTGGCAAATTATAGTGTGAAGGATCAGGGCTATTTAAAACCTCATAGATGTCTTTCTTGAGAGCCAGCGTCAAATTGATCAGGGGGATGGTTCTTAAGCTCTTAATGAAATTGGATATCTCAATTTGAATGTGGCCTCTGATATTTTGATCGAGCTGAGGCTTGAGCTCATCAATTCTAATTTCTATTCGCAAGTAACTCCTTACTGAAGCCAGTAATTTTCCTATCAATATATTTTCTAGTTTTATAATGCTCAATATGAGAACCAAACTTGTCCAGAGACATTGTTAGAATGACACTATTCGATAACGTCAGCCTCTTTTAATTCTTCAATTATTGAAATAATTTCAATATCATGTCCAGAATGGCCGGCATCTCGTGACCAACTGATTGATATCGTCCCAATATACGTATTCAACAGGTTTGTCATTGAATTTTTCAAAATAGCCTTTGAAAACCGTTTGAAGGCTGATACAATCCTTTCACGCGTTTCCAGCAGAGGTCCAATTATGTTTGTATATTTATATGATTTTGAGCCAGCAACTTGTTCTGATTCACTATAATGGCGGCGTGCAGCGTTAGTCCTTTTAACAATATCAACGTAATTCTCACGATCAGTTTGAGTATAACCCAATGGCTGTTTTTTGAATACTAATTCGTAGAGACCCGGTGTTCCCGTATATTTTATATTATTTACGATTAAATCTTCACCATCAATTTCAATCTCAGAGTTACCAATGAAAAACTTGTCGCTCTCAACATCATGGCGTACACCATATCTATGATCAAATGAATCACTCTGGTCAGTTAACATTTCTTCAACATATTGCCTGGGTAATGGATCATATTGATCCAAATACTCTCGGAATGAGGGTTCCTGTGTTAAATTTAATATATCTTCTCTAGTTATGGATGGTTCTTCAAACACTTCATCTTCATTGCCTGTCTCGGCTATGACATTTGTTTCCAAGAATTTAGGGCCGGTTAGGTCTTCTTTCACAGTTTCACCTACTTCTTCTTCTTCTTCTTTCTCCACTTTAGGCTCACTTTCAATTCCCTGTTTTATCACGGGCAAGTTACCTACAATATTCTGTAAAGATTTGATTATTGGCTTGTACTGAGTTTGTAATTTAGCTTCTGTTTGCAAGGCACCAAGTTTGAGATTTTTGAGCTTCTGTCTCACAATGTTCCTGGTTTTTATGATATCTCTCGTCAAACGTGGATTCATGATTGAATCAGACAGATTGAGAGTGTTTGAATAATAGATATTATGAGAATAACCAGCTCAGCAATAACGCTGAAAACTGAAGAATTTATCATAGCCAGTTCCAACAGCTTTTGAACAGCTCTGATGAACTGATAGACAGCTTTTAAACTGCTTTGAACAGGTCTGTTGAACTTATAAAAAGCTTTTGAACAGGTCTGATGGACTGATAAATAGCTTTTGAACCGCTTTGAACAGTTCTGATGAACTGATGAACAGCTCTGATGAACTGATAAACAGCTCTAATGATGGTCACCACGTATATGATTATATTAGCTAAGATCTTTGCCATATATTATGGACTGATCAAATCCTTTGCGATAGCGCCTTCTGTCAATATTACTGTCCTTGTCAATCACAAGAAAACCGTACTTATCGAGCCAGCAAAACGAACACAAGTTTTTGAATTGCTCATACGTGAAATCTGTATTAACATGATCCATATACACATGTCGTAGATTCAAATCATCTTGCTTGAATGATATTATAAAATTCACGTTATCACGTATTAGATATTTCGGAAACCTAGTGTAGCTCTGACAGAGATAGAAGCAGTCTATTTTTTCATGTGGACCCATGCTGAAGAACTCTCTGATCACATTTTGGTCATCACAAGCAACATCGTCAAATATAAATACAGAATCACATTTTGCATCATCAGGTCTGATAATTTCTGAGTTCTCATTATATGCGTTGAATCCAATTTCTTCAATCGGTTCCAGTAACATCCTCAAGTACACATATTTCGGCTGGAACAATGATTTTGAATAGATATAGACATTTGAAGAACATAATCCATTCTCATCCTCTAGCAGTGCAATCATTATATTTGTCTTGCCAGCACCACTTGGACCAGCTATAATGCACCGAATTATATTTGGCAGCAATGTGCTATGACGCCGTTTAACAACGATATCATTGAAATCATAATTTTTCACTTCAATGTTACAGTTTTGTTTCACCGTTTGCATGATTGTATAAATTAAGCATAGAACATGACTCTAACTTAGTCTATCGTTGACTGTTGTCACAGCTAGACGTGTTTGCTTTAAGTAATCATAAAGATGGTGAGAAAATCATCAAGTCTGTCGTTTCGTAATGCTATAAGTCACGTGCGAAAAGCCATAAAATCTAAAAACTCCAAGTCTGATCTGAACAAGTCAGCTAAAATTGCTTTGCGAACTGTTAAGAGAATCAAGAGGCAAATCAAAAGTCCTAGGGTAATACTTGTTCCAAAATCGGGAGGTTTCTTACCGTTAATACCAATTTTCGCCGGTCTGAGCGCCTTAGACGCGCTTAGTGGTGGAGCAGCGGGCATCGCTAAGGCTGTGAATGATGCACGAGCAGCAGCTGAGCATTTGAAAGAATCTGAACGTCACAATAAGATCATGGAATCCATCGCGTTGGGAAAGATTCTCTACTTGAAACCATATCGCAAAGGTCTTGGTCTGTATCTGAATCAGTCAAAAAACTACCATTGAAATTACCATCGCGTGCCCTGAGTAACATTGATATTGAGAAATATGCTAAACAACCAAAAATCCCATGTTTCAGAGGTGTTTTTATGAGAGATAAATTACCCAAGAAAATAAATTGTAACGAATGTGCAATTGTCAATTTAGATGATAGCTATAGGTCAGGTACACACTGGGTGGCCTATATAAAGCGTAATGATTTAATAAAATACTTTGACAGTTTTGAAGACCTAGTGTCACCGAAAGAACTTGTTGATTATTTCGGAAAGTGTAGTACTATCCTTTATAATTATAGTAGATATCAGTCCTTTGATAGTGTAAAATGCGGACATTTGTGCTTAGCATTTCTATATGAGCAAGTGCAATTATAGTTCAGTGTTC
Source organism: Dromius quadrimaculatus (assembly GCA_963989225.1). Taxonomy (NCBI): domain Eukaryota; kingdom Metazoa; phylum Arthropoda; class Insecta; order Coleoptera; family Carabidae; genus Dromius; species Dromius quadrimaculatus. The sequence continues at coordinate 75,618 of CAXDIG010000243.1, read as the reverse complement.
AGTTAGCCGTCATGTCTTACACATTCACATTCTTCGAGGATAGCTCAATCATCAATCAATCTTTTTATCCACCAATTATACTTGATGATTAATCAGAATATCTTCTTGGCCTGATAAGCTTCGAAGTTTATAATGCGATCCCAAATATCGATGAAAAAAACAATAAGTTCAGTATTGGCGATAAGATCATATCAATTCCAGAAGGTTCTTATGAGCTGGTCGATATGAACAAATATTTAAATGAAAAATTGGATGCAGGTACCAAGTTAAACATCGAAGCCAACAACAACACGCTTAAATGTGAAATTGAGAGTAATAATGTGATAGATTTTACCTTAGATGATTCACCTCGTGATATATTGGATTTTAAGTCGCGAAAACTTCAGGCCAATCACCCTCATGAATCTGACAATCCAGTATCAATTATAAGGGTTAATGCTATATGTATTGAATGCAGCATAACTACAAACTCGTATTCAAATAGCAAGAATGTGCATATTATACATGAACTCTTCCCCCTAGTTCCGCCAGGCTTCAAAATCATTGAAACTTCCAGTCAGATAATCTATCTACCAATCAACACTCGTATAATAAACTCCTCAACTCTTAAAATAGTCGACCAGGACGGTAACTTGATCAATTTCAGAGGAGAAGTCTTAACGGTCAGACTACACCTTAAGTGACAAAATGGGGATCAAATTCAATAATTCAGTTGGTAAACATATAAATAATCCCAGCAATCCTCATAGCTCCATTAATAGGACAGTTGCCAGAGGGTTAACATCTATTAATAAACAGTTCCTGGAATCATTAGGATCCAAAACTCGAACTGGATAAGAAAAAGAAGCAAATAAAAGCTATTGTCGTGTGGTTTGGAGTACAGTTCAAGAAATCTGCTAATTTCATACTTTGTGTCCATCAAAATGAATGTTAATATACTGAGTGTAACTGAAAAAGCTCTATTTGACGACTCAATCAGCCATGCTGAGAAACATACGCACCAGCCTTATGCCTCTACAACTTTGAATAATAACGATGAAATTCGCATTCCTATTCAACAACAGGATCTGTATACTTTGCCCTGGAACAGTTTATTATATATTGAGGGTAAACTCCTCACACATGACAACAAAGTTTCAAAGACAGCTAAATTAGTTAACAATGCGTTTGCCTTCCTATTCAATGAAATTCGATATGAAATTGGAGGTATAGTAATAGATCGGGTTCGAAATCCTGGAATAACTTCTACGATGAAAGCTTACGTTTCGTATAACACAAATGAAAGTGAACGTTTGCAAAACGCGGGATGGTCACCATCAGCAGATAATACAAAACAAATTGTCAATGATCAAGGTAATTTCAATGTATGTATTCCTTTGAGTATGCTTTTGGGATTCTGCGAGGACTTCAAAAAGATCATCCTACATGTACAACAAGAATTAGTGCTGATACGAAGTAGTTCCGATTTGAATGCTATCGAAAACAGCGTTGAGGGTGAGAATATGAAAATTAAACTGAGTAAAGTTCATTGGAAGATTCCACACATTTCCGTGGCTGACGCCGAGCGGCTTATGCTAATGAAATACATGGAAAAAAGTGTCAATTTAGAAATGGCATTCCGCAGCTGGGAGCTCCATGAATTTCCAATGCTTCAGAAGACTCAGCGACATTCTTGACCGATTAAGACTAGTACACTATTGGAGACCCCGCGTTTTATAATTTTTGGTCTACAGACGGATCGCAAAAATAAGGCGAATAAAGATATTAGCAAATTCGATCACTGTCATCTAACGAATATTAAGTTATATCTAAATTCCGAGATGTTTCCATATGATAACCTTAATTTAAACATTAAGAATAATCATTGGGCAATGTTGTATGAGATGTACACGCAATTCCAGCTCTCTCTCTATGAGCGGCTGTGCGAGCCAGTATTTTCGCCGCATGAGTTCCTTAAAACAGCACCATTGGTAGTGATAGATTGCTTCCATCAAAGTGAAACATTAAAAACTGGAAATGTTTATATTCGACTCGAATTTGAAACAAATGAGAACATACCGGACAATACAGCTGCCTATTGCCTAATCATACACGATAAGTTAATAAGTTATAATCCATTAACAAATATTATCAGTAGTATGTAAGATGTATTTGAATAAGTGAATAAGTTATAATCTGCTAGTTTTATTTCAATAAATTGTATTTGCTTCTGAGAATGAATATTTTTACAAAACTTAGAGTTTAATTCATAATTGCCCTTGTAAACCTATGTTTAAGCGTTGGTTATTTAACGTGAATGCTAATATATACATTAAAATTCAGATGTTCGGCTGTGACATATGGTCAAGTGTTGAGTATAGCCAAATCCATGCGTGCGTGAACATATCAGTTAGAATGCGTGACTCAATTGTTTTGCAATGCATAGCCATGTGGTTTGGGATGCAAATTTAATTAGCACGATCATGTAAATATGACTCTCATTTATGATACAGCTTGAAGAATGCGGGTTAAAGACGTGCGCATTTAAACACAAGGGTTGTCATGCATGTATGAACTTGTCCGTTAGAGTGCATGACTCGAACGTGTCTTCTGCGCATGCGCAAGTCGACCCTAAATACTTTAAATATGATATGTAATGTGTTAATTAGATAGTCGCGCTCCATTCACGATGGTAACTGTAGCTAAATTGAGTTCTGAAGTGCTTAAGACGGTTGCTGCCGGATTCAAAATTTTGAAAACGCAAGATGAGTGCTCGCGCTGGTTAAAGCAAGTTGATAGATTCATTCTGTTAATTAATAGGGCCATAAAGCAGAAGAAAGCTTCAAACGGTAATTCATTCCAGCTAGAATCAAATTTGGGTCTATTCAAATTCTATCGTGAGCAGTTGAAACAATTCAAACGTGGTGTTTATGGTGCCGGCGTGAAACAATCAAAAAAATTACTTTGGCAAGATCTGGAATCATGTTTTGAGTCACGAATTCGTACTGGAATTATAATAAATCTGAGTTACAAAGATCCATTGATATTTTTGAAGAAATGTTATCGAATATTTTCAAACAAGGTTCGGGAAGCGTTAAAATTATCTAACCTGAAAGTGAACATTGTGCTTAGTGCTAATTTTATAATGCCAAATACCGGTGCGATTGGATTGAAATCTTCAAATATTCCTAATAATATTATAGATAGAACAACAAATATAAGTGAGTGGTTCGGTGATGCTGTCGATAAAATAATGGTGAAATTATCCGAGTATCAAATTTTACACTTGAAAATCAATATTATTGAGTACAATCCTATTTTTGCAGGATCATACATAAGCATGCCACTCGATATAAGAGATAAAAAAGCGATAATCAACGTGAAGAATAATGATGAATATTGTTTTTTGTGGGCTGCAGTTTCAGCTCTATACCCCGTGAACAAAAGTTCTGACCGTGTCTCATCCTACCCACATTTTAGTGAGGTGTTGAAATATAATGGTATCAGTTTTCCTATACAGTTGAAGGATATTCAAAAATTTGAGGTTATGAATAACTTGTCTATCAATGTTTATACTTTGGAAAAATTGAGTGGAGAGAATAATCAAGTTGTGCCATCATATTTATCTAAATTTGAATGTGATAAGTTCGTTCATCTCTTAATGATACATGAAACGGGCAATGATGATATGGAAATTGACAATGAAATTATCAAAACTGTTAGAAACAGTACAAATTATCATTTTATGTGGATTAAGGATCTATCTAGAATCTTGAGCAGACAAATTTCAGCAAACAAAGTGAAACATTTGTTTTGTGATCGATGTTTGAATCATTTTGTTTCAGAAAATGCTTTTTATAAGCACAAAGTTGACTGTAAATTGATAAATAAATGTCGTATTGAGTTTCCAAACGACAAGAACAAGTTTTTGAAATTTAAAAATATCTATTATCTAGATACTGTACCATTTGTGATCTATAGTGATATCGAATCTATTCTTAGGAAAACTGAAGACGCTAATCCAATAAAAATGAACGAACATATTCCTCCAAGTGTCGCATATTATTTAAAATGCTCGTATGATTACACGTTGTCCTATTTTCAATTATATAGAGGCGAGAATTGCATTGATTGGTTTGCTCAGGAACTCTTTACGATCTCTCAATTCATTGATGAGAAATTTCAAAATTATATAGCTATAAATATGACGGAGGAGGATAAGCAAGCGTTTGCACAAGCGACAACTTGTTATATATGCAAAAAGAAGTTTTCTCTCACTGATAATAAAGTTCGTGACCATTGCCACTTCTCTGGTTTGTATCGCGGCCCTTTGCATCAGTCTTGTAATTTGAAATTTAAAAGATCACATACTATTCCGATTGTATTTCATAATCTCAGCAATTATGATGGCCATTTGATAATAAAAACTATAGCTAAAAGAATTCCAGGACGAATCTCGTTATTGCCAATAAATAAAGAACGGTTCATATCTTTCACAAAGTATATTGAAGGTACGGCAATTAATTTCAGGTTTATAGATTCATTTCGGTTCATGGCATCTAGTATTGAAAAATTGGCGTCATATTTGGATGACAATGAGAAGCCTATTACGAGAAGTTTTTGCAAAAATAGTGAACAATTCAAGTTATCAACCACAAAGGGAATTTTTCCCTATGAATTTGTTGATAGCTGGGATAAATTTGAAAATAAATGTCTGCCTGATCACAGTCAGTTCTGCAGTTCCTTGAAAAATGAAAATATTAGTGACAGTGATTATAATCACGCAAAGAAAGTATGGCAAACTTTCAATTTAAATTCACTTGGCGAGTACTCAGATTTGTATCTTGCAACAGATGTACATTTATTAGCTGACATTTTCGAAAATTTCCGGAAAAATTGTCTGGAAACATATAAATTAGATGCACTCCACTACTACACGGCTCCGGGCTTATCTTTCGATGCGATGTTGAAATACACAAACGTTACTCTCGAGCTATTAACCGATGCTGACAAATTGCTGTTCATTGAGAAAGGGACTCGTGGTGGTCTTGTTCAATGTTCAAAACGTTATGCTGAGGCCAGTAATGAGTACATGAATGAATCTTACGATCCGGATAAAGACGAATCTTATCTCATGTACTTCGATGTAAATAACTTGTATGGCGCAGCGATGAGTCATTTTTTACCGTACGGGAGCTTCGAGTGGGTTGATGAATCTGATTTCTATAAAATAAATTTGATGGATATTCCAAAAAACGCTGACACGGGGTATATTTTCGAAGTTGATTTGAAATATCCACAAAGCCTCCAAGAATTACATAGAGATCTACCTCTTTGTCCGGAAAATCTCATTCCACCCGGATCCAAGCAATCAAAATTTATTGCAAATCTTTATGATAAAACAAATTATGTCATTCACTATCAAAATTGACAGCAAGGCGTATCGTAAGATCTACAAATAACACAAATTCATAGAATCCTCAAGTTCAAACAGAGTCCATGGTTAAAGTCATATATCGATTTAAATACAGATTTGAGGAAGAAATCGAATAATGGATTCCAGAAAAATTATTTCAAATTATTGAATAACGCAATATTTGGTAAAACAATGGAAAACCTCAGACAGCATGAAGACGTGAGATTGGTAACTGAATGGCATGGTCGGTATGGTGCGAAAGCGTTGATTGCTAAACCAAATTTTCACAGTTGCACAGTACTAGACAAAGACATTATATTGATAGAAATGAGTAAAAGAGCTATTGTCTTCACTAAACCTATTTACGTTGGATTCTGTGTGTTGGACATTTCAAAAACATATATCTACGACTTCCATTATAATTATACTAAACAGAATTTGGGTTCAAACGCAGAGCTCTGCTATACTGACACCGACAGTCTTATCTACTATTTCCGAAATACTAATATCTACAAAATTATTAAATAGGACATACACAAATTTGATACCTCAGATTATTTACCCAATGATATTTTTGATATACCTTTAGCAAACAAGAAAGTTCCAGGACTGATGAAAGATGAGAACAACGGTATCATTATGACGCACTTCATCGGATTACGAGTAAAAATGTATGCATACAAAACTTCAACCAAAGAATGTATAAAAGCCAAAGGTGTTGCAAAAGCTACCATGCGATCCATCTCATATGACGATTATTGCAACAGCTTATTTAATAACGCATCAATTGTCAAACCACAAATATTAATTAGATCCCAAAAACATAATGTATATACCATGAAACAGAATAAATTAGCTTTAAGTTCTTTTGACGATAAACGAATAGTAAATCACATTTTTCCTGAGACATACTCCCATGGTTACACTCTAAGTTCATAAGTATAACTTGTAAATACTGAAAATAAATGCATTGAATCATATTGTTTGTATTATTTATCCCATCTCAAATATCCTAAGTTGAACACCATTGTGAATAGACTAGCGCTATGTAATCCGCAAGCCAGCGCTAGGTATATATATATATATATATATATATATATATATATATATATATATATATATATATATATATATATATATATATATATATATATATATATATATATATATATATATATATATATATATATATATATATATATATATATATATATATATATATATATATATATATATATATATATATATATATATATATATATATATATATATATATATATATATATATATCAAAGTTATCAAGAATAAAATTTAACTTCAAGATCTGCAAAATATTGATCGCACCCGCATATGACCACATGTTAATTATGCACCCCATCACTGGGTAAGGGTTGAATGCACCCTGGGGTCATGGCACACAGCGGCGCGGCAGCGGCGGCGGGGCCAAGGAAAGGCGGCGGGGCCAAGGAGAGGCGGCGGCGCCGGGTCGAGGTGTGGTGGCTGCGGCGGGGCCGAGGTGAGGTGGCTGCGGCGGGGCCGAGGTGAGGCGGCGGCGGGGTGACGGAAGACGGCGGCCATCTTGTGCGCCAGAAGCCTTTCTGTATAACTACTGGATTGTGCTATATAATAATAATAATAATGATAATATATATTTCCCAACAGATATCCATTTACAGGGAAAAAAAATACATAATTTATGAAATCAGTAAATTATACAAAAAATAAAAAATAAATGAGTAATAATAAGTATAAGAGTTATGAATATAATGATAATGAAGATAACGCACTTTTGAAGCAAAATCTTGCTTCTGAGCAGATTTACAGAGTCAAAAATGTCTCAACGGGACTCAGAAAAAGCGCTGATAACTCGCTGGAAACGCAAATTCTGTGCATTTGTTGACGGATTCATGCATATTATGTTGTATTGGATAGATTTATGTGATTTGCGATACTTTGAAACTGCTCAGAATCTGGTAATTTTGACTTATTTTAAATTCCATATTTCTGCAGATAGCGCTCTGAAAACACGGAATATGATGTTTTTGTCGATAGATTCATACATATTATGAGGTCCTTAATAGGAATATGAACTTTCTGATTGTGAAAATCTGCGTGATTTTGATTTATTCCACAGTTTGTAAAACTGCAAATAGCGCTCTAAAAACACGAAATATGATGTATTTGGTGCTAGATTGTGCCATATAACGCCCTTTTGAAGCAAAATCTTGCTTCTGAGCAGATTTACAGAGTCAAAAATTTCTCAACGAGACTCAAAAAAAACGCTGATAATTCGCTGGAAACGCAAAATTCTGTGCATTTGAGGATGGATTCAAGCGTATTATGTTGTATCAGAAAGATTTATTTAATTTGCGATACTTTGAAACTGCTCGGAATGTGGTAATTTTGACTTATTTCAAACTTCATATAACTGCAGATAGCGCTCTGAAAACACGCGATATGATGTTTTTGTCGATAGATCCATACATATAATGAGGTCCTGAATAGGAATATGAACTTTTTGAAAGTAAAAATCTGCGCGGAAAAGCGTGATTTCGACTTATTCCAAAGCTTGAAACTGCAAATAGCACTCTGAAAACACGAAATATGATGCATTTGGTGCTAGATTCTGCCATATGACGCACTTTTGAAGCTAAATCTTGCTTCTGAGCAGATTTACAGAGTCAAAAATTTCCCAACGAGACTCAGAAAAAACGCTGATAACTCGCTGGAAACGCAAAATTCTGTGCATTTGTACACATTCATGCGCATTATGTTGTATTGGATGGATTTATGTGATATGCGATACTTTGGAACTGCTCAGAATAGGGTAATTTTGACTCATTCCAAACTTCATATAACTGCAGATAGCGCTCTGAAAACACGAAATATGATGTTTTGTCGATAGATTCAAACATAATATGAGGTCCTGAATAGGAATATGAACTTTTTGATTGTAAAAATCTGCGCGGAAAAGCGTAATTTCGACTTATTCCAAGGTTTGTAAAACTGCGAATAGCACTCTAAAAACACGAAATATGATGTATTTGGTGCTGGATTCTGCCATATAACGCACTTTTGAAGCAAAATCTTGCTTCTGAGCGGATTTACAGAGTCAAAAATGTCTCAACGAGACTCAAAAAAAGCGCTGATAACTTGCTGGAAACGCAAAATTTTGTGCATTTGAGGACAGATTCATGCGTATCATGTTGTATTGGATAGATTTATGTGATTTGCGATACTTTGAAACTGCTCAGAATGTGGTAATTTTGACTTATTCCAAACTTCATATAACTGCAGATAGCGCTCTGAAAACACGAAATATGATGTTTTTGTCAATAGATTCATACATATTATGAGGTCCTGAATAGGAATATGAACCTTTTATTTGTGAAAATCTGCGCGGAAAAGCGTGATTTCGACTTATTCCAAAGTTTGTAAAACTGCAAAAAGCACTCTAAGAACACACTATATGATGTATTTGGTGCTAGATTCTGCCATGTAACGCACTTTTGAAGCAAAATCTTGCCTCTGAGCAGATTTACAGAGTCAAAAATCTCTCAACGAAATTAAAAAAAAAACGCTGATAACTCGCTGGAAACGCAAAATTCTGTGCATTTGAGGACAAATTCAAGCGTATTATGTTGTATTAGATAGATTTATGTAATTTGCGATACTTTGAAACTGCTTAGATTGTGGTAATTCTGACTTATTCTGAACTTCATATAACTGCAGATAGCGCTCTGAAAACATGAAATATGATGTTTTTGTCGATAGATTCATACATATTATGCGGTCCCCAATAGGAATATGAACTTTTCGATTGTGGAAATCTGCGCTTAAAAGCGTGATTCGGCTCATTCCAAAGTATGTGAAACTGCAAATAGCACTCCAAAAACACGGAATATGATGTATTTGGTGCTAGATTCTGCCATATAACGCTTTTTTGAAGCAAAATTCTACTTCTGAGCAGATTCACAGAGTCAAAAATTACTCAACGAGACTCAGAAAAAACGCTCATAACTCGCTGGAAACGCCAAATTTAGTGCATTTGAGGACGGATTCATGCGTATTATGTTGTACTGGATAGATTTATGTGATCTGCGATACTTTGAAACTGCTCAGAATGTGGTAATTTTGACTTATCTCAAACTTCATATAACTGCAGATAGCGCTCTGAAAACATGAAATATGATGTTTTTGTCAATAGATCAATACATATTATGAGGTCCTGAATAGGAATATGAACTTTTTGATTGTGAAAATCTGCGCAGAAAAGCGTGATTCAAACTTATTCCAAGGTTTGTGAAACTGCAAATGGCACTCTAAAATAACTAAATATGATGTATTTGGTGCTGGATTGAGTAGTTATACAGCAAGGCTTCTGGCGCACAAGATGGCCGCCGTCCTCCGCCCTGCCTTGTTGCCGCCCCGCCTTCGCTGCCGCGTGCCATGACCCCAGGGTGCATTCAACCCTGACCCAGCGATGGGGTGCATAATTAACATGTGGTCATATGCGGGAGCGATCAATATTTTGCAGATCTTGAAGTTGAATTTTATTCTTGATAACTTTGATCCATCCTTTTTGCCACTGAGCATACTATACCTGAAGCTGCGGCTGAAGGTCACACGCACCGCTGCTCGGCTAGCCCGTCACCGCAGCCACGACAAAATTTCAAGACGGTAGTGTGTGTTTGAACATACTATACCTAGCGCTGGCTTGCGGATTACATAGCGCTTGTCTATTCACAATAGTTCAACTTAGGATATTTGAGATGGGATAAATATGAAAGTACAGTTGAGTTCAAGCTCGCGAGTTACAATGTCATATTGCAGTATGATGGTTCATAGCACATGATACGAATAAATTTTATTATAGCAACACAAACCAACAGCCGTGCCAACATTTTTGCAAATACTAATTTCGGAGTTGAAAGTACAGTTTCATCAGAGTAGAACCGTTAACCCGTATTCAAAGTTTTTCTAGAGTGGGAGAAATTATTTTAGTATAAAAAGATCACTTTGCTCTTTGCAGATTAGTTTAATATCTGACTTCAACTACAAAGCATCAAAATGGCTCTATTCCAAAAGATGAATCAAATCGCTCAGGTAAAAGAACCAATTTCACTAAGTAACCTGAAGAAGGGTAAAAAATACAAAGTCAATAACTGTCGGCGCGTGTCAACAACATTTGGAGAGAAGATAGTTCTGGAGTTGACAACTAACATCCTTTTCCTTGGTGCAAGATTCAACCAACTGACCGATGAAGATATAATTGATTTGAACAAGCAAGCAACCGCTGGAGAACTGTACATCACATCCAAAGGGAAAAGTGGAAAAGTTGTCGATATCGAATTCACTTCCGCTTAAAAAGATGGTGCAGATGGCAATTCAGAACATTCAACTAACAGCTCACTCTGTATGACGATCGAATACAAAGACGGACAATGAAGATGGTGATTTATAAGCCTTCAGTGCGCAGAAAAGTCAACAAAAACAATATAAGAAGTGAAATCAATAAGTATTTGTTAAAGCTTCAGCTGTTGAAAAATGATATCAACAATTACTGTGTAATGCGAGAATTAATTAAGTGTCGGAGTTTTAGACCTGAAAAAATGAAAGTGCGGTTCAGTGACAGTATTCAAATTTATCACATGCACACCTGGACATTTGCATACAGGGCAGCAAGAAAGAATGTTTGGATGCAAGTAGCCATAGACAGAATTCGCTTTCAATTTAAAAATTAAGAATTTTTATGAACCAATATTAATGTCTGTATTACAAAATAGAATTAAACGAACCATACCTGTACATTAATTGAGAATTTGAATGTTATGTATTGCCATTGGATTAATGTTATAAAATAATTAATGCAAACTTCCTGTTTTATTTATGTGAAAATCCCCAGGGGTGTGAATAAAACACATCAAATTCTCGAAGAAGTTTATTTTTAAGTATTAAATATTGCATCATTTGATTGATTTATCTTCTGGAATACGAATAGTTCTAATGCTCTGTAGTTGATTGTATTGTATAAAACCTGTTTATAAGTCAAGAATTCAAATGTTCTGTATTGGCCTATTGAAATAAAATAATTAATGCAAACTTCCTGTTTTACTTATTCAGGGGTCTGAATGGAACACATCAAATTCATTAAAACAGTTTATTCGAATATAACAATACAATATCACATTTAAAACAATTTTTCTTCAATGGGAATGAATTGCCAACTTGATCCTCAGAGGTCGTCAAACAATGTTCGGTGCAGCGTCGATACTCTTGGAATTTTCTATTAGCTCGCCATTCCTGAGGAAACTTGTTCCATAGATCATCAATTTGACCTAATGCAAATGCGATTATGAATTCCATCGGCATACACGCAATTTCTTCCTCTAGCATGAAGTGTAGAATACCACATCCATAGAATTTTTGGAATGAATTGAGAGCTGTAAATCGTTGTTTATACCAATCTTTCAATATATGAACATCTTTTAGGGCGCAATTTTTGCTATGAGAGTCACAGGAACTTGATTTTGAGGGTTCACAGAGCTCCTTTAGAGATGGACAGCCTAACTGCTCTATATTGACAATATCTATTGTCTTCGATCCCAATATCTCTTTCAACCACTTTAATTTTTCATTTCCTTTAACGTATACCTTAGTAGCGTTTCTCAGCATATCCTGAACAATATTCTCCAAAAAGCAATAATCTGTATTGCCGGATTGCCAGTCCAGACTGTGGTGTTTACTGGACAACCACAAAACTGTCTTTATGCTTTTAGTATCCAATTTAGACCATGAATAAGGGGGAAGGAATATTTCCGATCTGCAGAGGTCAGTATGCATGTCTAAGGCAGCAATTTCCTTACAAATAAATTCAATCTTATCATCATCATAGACTTGAAAGCCTTGTAGGTCTACAATTATCGCATACATGTTGATCATTCAAGTGACTATTGAAAAATGAGATTCAGCTTCATTTAACATTGTCCTTATGAATCCAGCTATTGTGCCTATTGTCAAAACCCAACCATTTTATATATAATTTATCCCCTCTCCGTTTCAACACTTTCTCAACAAGATAAACGTCTGGATACGCAACCCTTTGTAATTCATAACTATAAAATCCGCCTTTTATGATTTGACCAGCGTGATCTTTGAGAATGTAGTTTACAGGATTCGTGAATTGAACTTTATCAATAACAAAAATTTCATTGGACCAGTTTGGTGTGTAGCCCTTCACAAAAGCTTGTCTATGTTTACTGATGCGTACATAATCACCCTCATTAAACTTTGTGATGCCTGTCATTTTTATCCTGTTATAAATAGTATCAAGAAGTGATTTTGCATTCTTTTTATTCACATCATTCGGTCGCATGTGGATAGTCCGAAGTTTTGTCGAGTTGTATTTCTCAGTTAATTTTGGTAATAGATTCAACCACTTATGTAGACTAAATCCCTTCCAAATCATTGATTTCAATGTGCGAATTACTCGTTCAGTCATTGATGCTTTCATGGTGCTAAATGTTAAATAGTGATTTATTTTGTATTTTTTCATCAAACTTTGGAAGCTTTTATTATAAAATTCTCCTCCCATGTCTGTTTGTAAATTTTAAGGCGCCTGTTTCTGCAATATACTTAGCATAGCTTTTGTGACATCTGAACCCGATTTGCTTTTTACAGGCTTCGTCCACAGATACTTGGAGAACGCATCAATTACAATAAGAATGTATCGGTACCCTTTATTAACTCTAGAATAAGGAATCATTTCAACTAAATCTGCTTGGAATAGATCATTTAATCCTTTAACAATTACACTCCGTCTTGGGAAATTGATGCGAGCTGGTTTATGTAGTTCATCCACAACTTGTCGTTCAATTTTTGACATTATATACCGGAGTTTCTATTATCAGATCCAAATGTAATTCAGGAAACTGAGTGCCTACAGAAGTAGGATAAATTTTCAATTTATCACCACTAACGATATCTCGCTTAGTGAGATCTGAGACACGAGTAGTATCAATAATACGATAGTTGAGAAATGCTTTTGAATTATCCACTTTGATTTGAAGAATTCTCCCAGAAACTGGCAAATTATAGTGTAAAGGATCAGGGCTATTTAAAACCTCATAGATGTCTTTCTTGAGAGCCAGCGTCAAATTGATCAGGGGGATGGTTCTTAAGCTCTTAATGAAATTGGATATCTCAATTTGAATGTGGCCTCTGATATTTTGCTCGAGCTGAGGCTTGAGCTCATCAATTCTAATTTCTATTCGCAAGTAACTCCTTACTGAAGCCAGTAATTTTTCTATCGATATATTTTCTAGTTTTATAATGCTCAATATGAGAACCAAACTTGTCCAGAGACATTGTTAGAATGACACTATTCGATAACGTCAGCCTCTTTTAATTCTTCAATTATTGAAATAATTTCATTATCATGTCCAGAATGGCCGGCATCTCGTGACCAACTGATTGATATGGTCCCAATATACGTATTCAACAGGTTTGTCATTGAATTTTTCAAAATAGCCTTTGAAAACCGTTTGAAGGCTGATACAATCCTTTCACGCGTTTCCAGCAGAGGTCCAATTATGTTTGTATATTTATATGATTTTGAGCCAGCAACTTGTTCTGATTCACTATAATGGCGGCGTGCAGCGTTAGTCCTTTTAACAATATCAACGTAATTCTCACGATCAGTTTGAGTATAACCCAATGGCTGTTTTTTGAATACTAATTCGTAGAGACCCGGTGTTCCCGTATATTTTATATTATTTACGATTAAATCTTCACCATCAATTTCAATCTCAGAGTTACCAATGAAAAACTTGTCGCTCTCAACATCATGGCGTACACCATATCTATGATCAAATGAATCACTCTGGTCAGTTAACATTTCTTCAACATATCGCCTGGGTAATGGATCATATTGATCCAAATACTCTCGGAATGAGGGTTCCTGTGTTAAATTTAATATATCTTCTCTAGTTATGGATGGTTCTTCAAACACTTCATCTTCATTGCCTGTCTCGGCTATGACATTTGTTTCCAAGAATTTAGGGCCGGTTAGGTCTTCTTTCACAGTTTCACCTACTTCTTCTTCTTCTTCTTTCTCCACTTTAGGCTCACTTTCAATTCCCTGTTTTATCACGGGCAAGTTACCTACAATATTCTGTAAAGATTTGATTATTGGCTTGTACTGAATTTGTAATTTAGCTTCTGTTTGCAAGGCACCAAGTTTAAGATTTTTGAGCTTCTGTCTCACAATGTTCCTAGTTTTTATGATATCTCTCGTCAAACGTGGATTCATGATTGAATCAGACAGATTGAGAGTGTTTGAATAATAGATATTATGAGAATAACCAGCTCAGCAATAACGCTGAAAACTGAAGAATTTATCATAGCCAGTTCCAACAGCTTTTGAACAGCTCTGATGAACTGATAGACAGCTTTTAAACCGCTTTGAACAGGTCTGTTGAACTTATAAACAGCTTTTGAACAGGTCTGATGAACTGATAAATAGCTTTTGAACCGCTTTGAACAGTTCTGATGAACTGATGAACAGCTCTGATGAACTGATAAACAGCTCTAATGATGGTCACCACGTATATGATTATATTAGCTAAGATCTTTGCCATATATTATGGACTGATCAAATCCTTTGCGATAGCGCCTTCTGTCAATATTACTGTCCTTGTCAATCACAAGAAAACCGTACTTATCAAGCCAGCAAAACGAACACAAGTTTTTGAATTGCTCATACGTGAAATCTGTATTAACATGATCCATATACACATGTCGTAGATTCAAATCATCTTGCTTGAATGATATTATAAAATTCACGTTATCACGTATTAGATATTTCGGAAACCTAGTGTAGCTCTGACAGAGATAGAAGCAGTCTATTTTTTCATGTGGACCCATGCTGAAGAACTCTCTGATCACATTTTGGTCATCACAAGCAACATCGTCAAATATAAATACAGAATCACATTTTGCATCATCAGGTCTGATAATTTCTGAGTTCTCATTATATGCGTTGAATCCAATTTCTTCAATCGGTTCCAGTAACATCCTCAAGTACACATATTTCGGCTGGAACAATGATTTTGAATAGATATAGACATTTGAAGAACATAATCCATTCTCATCCTCTAGCAGTGCAATCATTATATTTGTCTTGCCAGCACCACTTGGACCAGCTATAATGCACCGAATTATATTTGGCAGCAATGTGCTATGACGCCGTTTAACAACGATATCATTGAAATCATAATTTTTCACTTCAATGTTACAGTTTTGTTTCACCGTTTGCATGATTGTATAAATTAAGCATAGAACATGACTCTAACTTAGTCTATCGTTGACTGTTGTCACAGCTAGACGTGTTTGCTTTAAGTAATCATAAAGATGGTGAGAAAATCATCAAGTCTGTCGTTTCGTAATGCTATAAGTCACGTGCGAAAAGCCATAAAATCTAAAAACTCCAAGTCTGATCTGAACAAGTCAGCTAAAATTGCTTTGCGAACTGTTAAGAGAATCAAGAGGCAAATCAAAAGTCCTAGGGTAATACTTGTTCCAAAATCGGGAGGTTTCTTACCGTTAATACCAATTTTCGCCGGTCTGAGCGCCTTAGGCGCGCTTAGTGGTGGAGCAGCGGGCATCGCTAAGGCTGTGAATGATGCACGAGCAGCAGCTGAGCATTTGAAAGAATCTGAACGTCACAATAAGATCATGGAATCCATCGCGTTGGGAAAGATTCTCTACTTGAAACCATATCGCAAAGGTCTTGGTCTGTATCTGAATCAGTCAAAAAACTACCATTGAAATTACCATCGCGTGCCCTGAGTAACATTGATATTGAGAAATATGCTAAACAACCAAAAATCCCATGTTTCAGAGGTGTTTTTATGAGAGATAAATTACCCAAGAAAATAAATTGTAACGAATGTGCAATTGTCAATTTAGATGATAGCTATAGGTCAGGTACACACTGGGTGGCCTATATAAAGCGTAATGATTTAATAAAATACTTTGACAGTTTTGAAGACCTAGTGTCACCGAAAGAACTTGTTGATTATTTCGGAAAGTGTAGTACTATCCTTTATAATTATAGTAGATATCAGTCCTTTGATAGTGTAAAATGCGGACATTTGTGCTTAGCATTTCTATATGAGCAAGTGCAATTATAGTTCAGTGTTCAGTTAGCCGTCATGTCTTACACATTCACATTCTTCGGGGATAGCTCAATCATCAATCAATCTTTTTATCCACCAATTATACTTGATGATTAATCAGAATATCTTCTTGGCCTGATAAGCTTCGAAGTTTATAATGCGATCCCAAATATCGATGAAAAAAACAATAAGTTCAGTATTGGCGATAAGATCATAACAATTCCAGAAGGTTCTTATGAGCTGGTCGATATGAACAAATATTTAAATGAAAAATTGGATGCAGGTACCAAGTTAAACATCGAAGCCAACAACAACACGCTTAAATGTGAAATTGAGAGTAATAATGTGATAGATTTTACCTTAGATGATTCACCTCGTGATATATTGGATTTTAAGTCGCGAAAACTTCAGGCCAATCACCCTCATGAATCTGACAATCCAGTATCAATTATAAGGGTTAATGCTATATGTATTGAATGCAGCATAACTACAAACTCGTATTCAAATAGCAAGAATGTGCATATTATACATGAACTCTTCCCCCTAGTTCCGCCAGGCTTCAAAATCATTGAAACTTCCAGTCAGATAATCTATCTACCAATCAACACTCGTATAATAAACTCCTCAACTCTTAAAATAGTCGACCAGGACGGTAACTTGATCAATTTCAGAGGAGAAGTCTTAACGGTCAGACTACACCTTAAGTGACAAAATGGGGATCAAATTCAATAATTCAGTTGGTAAACATATAAATAATCCCAGCAATCCTCATAGCTCCATTAATAGGACAGTTGCCAGAGGGTTAACATCTATTAATAAACAGTTCCTGGAATCATTAGGATCCAAAACTCGAACTGGATAAGAAAAAGAAGCAAATAAAAGCTATTGTCGTGTGGTTTGGAGTACAGTTCAAGAAATCTGCTAATTTCATACTTTGTGTCCATCAAAATGAATGTTAATATACTGAGTGTAACTGAAAAAGCTCTATTTGACGACTCAATCAGCCATGCTGAGAAACATACGCACCAGCCTTATGCCTCTACAACTTTGAATAATAACGATGAAATTCGCATTCCTATTCAACAACAGGATCTGTATACTTTGCCCTGGAACAGTTTATTATATATTGAGGGTAAACTCCTCACACATGACAACAAAGTTTCAAAGACAGCTAAATTAGTTAACAATGCGTTTGCCTTCCTATTCAATGAAATTCGATATGAAATTGGAGGTATAGTAATAGATCGGGTTCGAAATCCTGGAATAACTTCTACGATGAAAGCTTACGTTTCGTATAACACAAATGAAAGTGAACGTTTGCAAAACGCGGGATGGTCACCATCAGCAGATAATACAAAACAAATTGTCAATGATCAAGGTAATTTCAATGTATGTATTCCTTTGAGTATGCTTTTGGGATTCTGCGAGGACTTCAAAAAGATCATCCTACATGTACAACAAGAATTAGTGCTGATACGAAGTAGTTCCGATTTGAATGCTATCGAAAACAGCGTTGAGGGTGAGAATATGAAAATTAAACTGAGTAAAGTTCATTGGAAGATTCCACACATTTCCGTGGCTGACGCCGAGCGGCTTATGCTAATGAAATACATGGAAAAAAGTGTCAATTTAGAAATGGCATTCCGCAGCTGGGAGCTCCATGAATTTCCAATGCTTCAGAAGACTCAGCGACATTCTTGACCGATTAAGACTAGTACACTATTGGAGACCCCGCGTTTTATAATTTTTGGTCTACAGACGGATCGCAAAAATAAGGCGAATAAAGATATTAGCAAATTCGATCACTGTCATCTAACGAATATTAAGTTATATCTAAATTCCGAGATGTTTCCATATGATAACCTTAATTTAAACATTAAGAATAATCATTGGGCAATGTTGTATGAGATGTACACGCAATTCCAGCTCTCTCTCTATGAGCGGCTGTGCGAGCCAGTATTTTCGCCGCATGAGTTCCTTAAAACAGCACCATTGGTAGTGATAGATTGCTTCCATCAAAGTGAAACATTAAAAACTGGAAATGTTTATATTCGACTCGAATTTGAAACAAATGAGAACATACCGGACAATACAGCTGCCTATTGCCTAATCATACACGATAAGTTAATAAGTTATAATCCATTAACAAATATTATCAGTAGTATGTAAGATGTATTTGAATAAGTGAATAAGTTATAATCTGCTAGTTTTATTTCAATAAATTGTATTTGCTTCTGAGAATGAATATTTTTACAAAACTTAGAGTTTAATTCATAATTGCCCTTGTAAACCTATGTTTAAGCGTTGGTTATTTAACGTGAATGCTAATATATACATTAAAATTCAGATGTTCGGCTGTGACATATGGTCAAGTGTTGAGTATAGCCAAATCCATGCATGCGTGAACATATCAGTTAGAATGCGTGACTCAATCGTTTTGCAATGCATAGCCATGTGGTTTGGGATGCAAATTTAATTAGCACGATCATGTAAATATGACTCTCATTTATGATACAGCTTGAAGAATGCGGGTTAAAGACGTGCGCATTTAAACACAAGGGTTGTCATGCATGTATGAACTTGTCCGTTAGAGTGCATGACTCGAACGTGTCTTCTGCGCATGCGCAAGTCGACCCTAAATACTTTAAATATGATATGTAATGTGTTAATTAGATAGTCGCGCTCCATTCACGATGGTAACTGTAGCTAAATTGAGTTCTGAAGTGCTTAAGACGGTTGCTGCCGGATTCAAAATTTTGAAAACGCAAGATGAGTGCTCGCGCTGGTTAAAGCAAGTTGATAAATTCATTCTGTTAATTAATAGGGCCATAAAGCAAAAGAAAGCTTCAAACGGTAATTCATTCCAGCTAGAATCAAATTTGGGTCTATTCAAATTCTATCGTGAGCAGTTGAAACAATTCAAACGTGGTGTTTATGGTGCCGGCGTGAAACAATCAAAAAAATTACTTTGGCAAGATCTGGAATCATGTTTTGAGTCACGAATTCGTACTGGAATTATAATAAATCTGAGTTACAAAGATCCATTGATATTTTTGAAGAAATGTTATCGAATATTTTCAAACAAGGTTCGGGAAGCGTTAAAATTATCTAACCTGAAAGTGAACATTGTGCTTAGTGCTAATTTTATAATGCCAAATACCGGTGCGATTGGATTGAAATCTTCAAATATTCCTAATAATATTATAGATAGAACAACAAATATAAGTGAGTGGTTCGGTGATGCTGTCGATAAAATAATGGTGAAATTATCCGAGTATCAAATTTTACACTTGAAAATCAATATTATTGAGTACAATCCTATTTTTGCAGGATCATACATAAGCATGCCACTCGATATAAGAAATAAAAAAGCGATAATCAACGTGAAGAATAATGATGAATATTGTTTTTTGTGGGCTGCAGTTTCAGCTCTATACCCCGTGAACAAAAGTTCTGACCGTGTCTCATCCTACCCACATTTTAGTGAGGTGTTGAAATATAATGGTATCAGTTTTCCTATACAGTTGAAGGATATTCAAAAATTTGAGGTTATGAATAACTTGTCTATCAATGTTTATACTTTGGAAAAATTGAGTGGAGAGAATAATCAAGTTGTGCCATCATATTTATCTAAATTTGAATGTGATAAGTTCGTTCATCTCTTAATGATACATGAAACGGGCAATGATGATATGGAAATTGACAATGAAATTATCAAAACTGTTAGAAACAGTACAAATTATCATTTTATGTGGATTAAGGATCTATCTAGAATCTTGAGCAGACAAATTTCAGCAAACAAAGTGAAACATTTGTTTTGTGATCAATGTTTGAATCATTTTGTTTCAGAAAATGCTTCTTATAAGCACAAAGTTGACTGTAAATTGATAAATAAATGTCGTATTGAGTTTCCAAACGACAAGAACAAGTTTTTGAAATTTAAAAATATCTATTATCTAGATACTGTACCATTTGTGATCTATAGTGATATCGAATCTATTCTTAGGAAAACTGAAGACGCTAATCCAATAAAAATGAACGAACATATTCCTCCAAGTGTCGCATATTATTTAAAATGCTCGTATGATTACACGTTGTCCTATTTTCAATTATATAGAGGCGAGAATTGCATTGATTGGTTTGCTCAGGAACTCTTTACGATCTCTCAATTCATTGATGAGAAATTTCAAAATTATATAGCTATAAATATGACGGAGGAGGATAAGCAAGCGTTTGCACAAGCGACAACTTGTTATATATGCAAAAAGAAGTTTTCTCTCACTGATAATATAGTTCGTGACCATTGCCACTTCTCTGGTTTGTATCGCGGCCCTTTGCATCAGTCTTGTAATTTGAAATTTAAAAGATCACATACTATTCCGATTGTATTTCATAATCTCAGCAATTATGATGGCCATTTGATAATAAAAACTATAGCTAAAAGAATTCCAGGACGAATCTCGTTATTGCCAATAAATAAAGAACGGTTCATATCTTTCACAAAGTATATTGAAGGTACGGCAATTAATTTCAGGTTTATAGATTCATTTCGGTTCATGGCATCTAGTATTGAAAAATTGGCGTCATATTTGGATGACAATGAGAAGCCTATTACGAGAAGTTTTTGCAAAAATAGTGAACAATTCAAGTTATTAACCACAAAGGGAATTTTTCCCTATGAATTTGTTGATAGCTGGGATAAATTTGAAAATAAATGTCTGCCTGATCACAGTCAGTTCTGCAGTTCCTTGAAAGATGAAAATATTAGTGACAGTGATTATAATCACGCAAAGAAAGTATGGCAAACTTTCAATTTAAATTCACTTGGCGAGTACTCAGATTTGTATCTTGCAACAGATGTACATTTATTAGCTGACATTTTCGAAAATTTCCGGAAAAATTGTCTGGAAACATATAAATTAGATGCACTCCACTACTACACGGCTCCGGGCTTATCTTTCGATGCGATGTTGAAATACACAAACGTTACTCTCGAGCTATTAACCGATGCTGACAAATTGCTGTTCATTGAGAAAGGGACTCGTGGTGGTCTTGTTCAATGTTCAAAACATTATGCTGAGGCCAGTAATGAGTACATGAATGAATCTTACGATCCGGATAAAGACGAATCTTATCTCATGTACTTCGATGTAAATAACTTGTATGGCGCAGCGATGAGTCATTTTTTACCGTACGGGAGCTTCGAGTGGGTTGATGAATCTGATTTCTATAAAATAAATTTGATGGATATTCCAAAAAACGCTGACACGGGGTATATTTTCGAAGTTGATTTGAAATATCCACAAAGCCTCCAAGAATTACATAGAGATCTACCTCTTTGTCCAGAAAATCTCATTCCACCCGGATCCAAGCAATCAAAATTTATTGCAAATCTTTATGATAAAACAAATTATGTCATTCACTATCAAAATTGACAGCAAGGCGTATCGTAAGATCTACAAATAACACAAATTCATAGAATCCTCAAGTTCAAACAGAGTCCATGATTAAAGTCATATATCGATTTAAATACAGATTTGAGGAAGAAATCGAATAATGAATTTCAGAAAAATTATTTCAAATTATTGAATAACGCAATATTTGGTAAAACAATGGAAAACCTCAGACAGCATGAAGACGTGAGATTGGTAACTGAATGGCATGGTCGGTATGGTGCGAAAGCGTTGATTGCTAAACCAAATTTTCACAGTTGCACAGTACTAGACAAAGACATTATATTGATAGAAATGAGTAAAAGAGCTATTGTCTTCACTAAACCTATTTACGTTGGATTCTGTGTGTTGGACATTTCAAAAACATATATCTACGACTTCCATTATAATTATATTAAACAGAATTTGGGTTCAAACGCAGAGCTCTGCTATACTGACACCGACAGTCTTATCTACTATTTCCGAAATACTAATATCTACAAAATTATTAAATAGGACATACACAAATTTGATACCTCAGATTATTTACCCAATGATATTTTTGATATACCTTTAGCAAACAAGAAAGTTCCAGGACTGATGAAAGATGAGAACAACGGTATCATTATGACGCACTTCATCGGATTACGAGTAAAAATGTATGCATACAAAACTTCAACCAAAGAATGTATAAAAGCCAAAGGTGTTGCAAAAGCTACCATGCGATCCATCTCATATGACGATTATTGCAACAGCTTATTTAATAACGCATCAATTGTCAAACCACAAATATTAATTAGATCCCAAAAACATAATGTATATACCATGAAACAGAATAAATTAGCTTTAAGTTCTTTTGACGATAAACGAATAGTAAATCACATTTTTCCTGAGACATACTCCCATGGTTACACTCTAAGTTCATAAGTATAACTTGTAAATACTGAAAATAAATGCATTGAATCATATTGTTTGTATTATTTATCCCATCTCAAATATCCTAAGTTGAACACCATTGTGAATAGACTAGCGCTATGTAATCCGCAAGCCAGCGCTAGGTATATATATATATATATATATATATATATATATATATATATATATATATATATATATATATATATATATATATATATATATATATATATATATATATATATATATATATATATATATATATATATATATATATATATATATATATATATATATATATATATATATATATATATATATATATATATATATATATATATATATATATATATATATATATATATATCAAAGTTATCAAGAATAAAATTCAACTTCAAGATCTGCAAAATATTGATCGCACCCGCATATGACCACATGTTAATTATGCACCCCATCGCTGGGTAAGGGTTGAATGCACCCTGGGGTCATGGCACACAGCGGCGCGGCAGCGGCGGCGGGGCCAAGGAAAGGCGGCGGGGCCAAGGAGTGGCGGCAACGCCGGGTCGAGGTGTGGTGGCTGCGGCGGGGCCGAGGTGAGGTGGCTGCGGCGGGGCCTAGGTGAGGCGGCGGCGGGGTGGCGGAAGACGGCGGCCATCTTGTGCGCCAGAAGCCTTGCTGTATAACTACTGGATTGTGCTATATAATAATAATAATAATAATAATAATGATAATATATATTTCCCAACAGATATCCATTTACAGGGGAAAAAAATACATAATTTATGAAATCAGTAAATTATACAAAAAATAAAAAATAAATGAGTAATAATAAGTATAAGAGTTATGAATATAATGATAATGAAGATAACGCACTTTTGAAGCAAAATCTTGCTTCTGAGCAGATTTACAGAGTCAAAAATGTCTCAACGGGACTCAGAAAAAGCGCTGATAACTCGCTGGAAACGCAAAATTCTGTGCATTTGTTGACGGATTCATGCATATTATGTTGTATTGGATAGATTTATGTGATTTGCGATACTTTGAAACTGCTCAGAATCTGGTAATTTTGACTTATTTTAAATTCCATATTTCTGCAGATAGCGCTCTGAAAACACGGAATATGATGTTTTTGTCGATAGATTCATACATATTATGAGGTCCTTAATAGGAATATGAACTTTCTGATTGTGAAAATCTGCGTGATTTTGATTTATTCCACAGTTTGTAAAACTGCAAATAGCGCTCTAAAAACACGAAATATGATGTATTTGGTGCTAGATTGTGCCATATAACGCCCTTTTGAAGCAAAATCTTGCTTCTGAGCAGATTTACAGAGTCAAAAATTTCTCAACGAGACTCAAAAAAAACGGTGATAATTCGCTGGAAACGCAAAATTCTGTGCATTTGAGGACGGATTCAAGCGTATTATGTTGTATCAGAAAGATTTATGTAATTTGCGATACTTTGAAACTGCTCAGAATGTGGTAGTACTGACTTATTCCAAACTTCATATAACTGCAGATAGCGCTCTGAAAACACAAAATATGATGTTTTTGTCGATAGCTTCATACCTATTATGAGGTCCTGAGAAGGAATATGAACTTTTCGATTGTGAAAATCTGCGGGGAATAGCGTGATTTCGAATTAATCCTAAGTTTGTAAAACTGCAAATAGCACTCTCAAAACACGGAATATGATGTATTTGGTGCTAGATTCTGCCATATAACGCACTTTTGAAGCAACATCTTGCTTCTGAGCAGATTTACAGAGTCAAAAATCTCTAAACGAGACTTAGAAAAAACGCTGGTAACTCGCTGGAAACGCAAAATGTTGTGCATTTGAGGACGGTTTCATGCGTATTATGTTTCATTGGATAGATCTATGTGATTTGCGATACTTCGGAACCGCTCAGAATGTGGTAATTTTGACTTATTCCAAACTTCATATAACTGCAGATAGCGCTCTGAAAACTCGGAATATGATGTTTTTGTCGATGATTTCATACATATTATGAGGTCCTGAATAGGAATATGAACATTTTGAATGTAAAAATCTGCGCGGAAAAGCGTGCTTTCGACTTATTCCAAAGTTTGTAAAACTGCAAATAGCACTCTGAAAACACGAAATATGATGTATTTGGTGCTATATTCTGCTATATAATGCTCTTTTGAAGCAAAATCTTGCTTCTGAGCAGATTTACAGTGTCAAAAATTTCTCATCGAGACTCAAAAAAAAAACTGATAATCTCGCTGGAAACCCAAAATTTTGTGCATTTGAGGCCGGATTCAAGCGTATTATGTTGTATTGGATAGATATATGTGATTTGCGATATTTTGAAACTGCTCAGAATGTGGTAATTATGACTTATTTCAAACTTCATATAACTGCAGATAGCGCTCTGAAAACACAAAATATGATGTTTTTGTCGATAGATTCATACATATTATGAGGTCCTGAATAGGAATATGAACTTTTTGATTGTGAAAATCTGCGCGGAAAAGCGTGATTACGACTCATTCCAAAGTTTGTAAAACTGCAAATAGCACTCTAAAAACACACAATATGATGTATTTGGTGCTAGATTCTGCCATATAACGCATTTCTGAAGCAAAATCTTGCTTCTGAGCAGATTTACAGAATCAAAAATTTCTCAACGAAACTCAGAAAAAACGCTGATAACTCGCTGGAGACGCAAGATTTGGTGCATTTGAGGACAGATTCATGCGTATTATGTTGTATTGGATGGATTTATGTGATTTGCGATACTTTGAAACTGCTCAGAATGTGGTAATTTTGACTTATTTCAAACTTCATATAACTGCAGATAGCGCTCTGAAAACACGAAATTTGATGTTTTGTCAATAGCTCCATACATATTATGATGTCCTGAATAGGAATATGAACTTTTTGATTGTGAAAATCTGCGCGGAAAAGCGTGATTTCCACTTATTCCAAGGTTTGTAAAACTGCAAATGGCATTCTAAAAACACGAAATATGATGTATTTCGTGCTATATTGTGCTATATAACGCACTTTTGAAGCAACATCTTGCTTCTGAGCAGATTTACAGAGTCAAAAATGTCTCGACGAGACTCAGGAAAAGCGCTGATAACTCGCTGGAAACGCAAAATTCTGTGCATTTGTGGACAGATTCATGCGTATTATGTTGTATTGCATAGATTTATGTGATTTGCGATACTTTTAAACTGCTCAGAATGTGGTAATTACGACTTATTTCAATCTTCATATAACTGCAGATAGCGCTCTGAAAACACGAAATATGATGTTTTTGTTGATAGATTCATACATATTATGAGGTCCCGAATAGGAATATGAACTTTTTGATTGTGAAAATCTGCGCGGAAAAGCGTGATTTCGACTTATTCCAAAGTTTGTAAAACTGCAAATAGCACTCTTAAAACACACAATATGATGTATTTGGTGCTAGATTCTGCCATATAATGCACTTTTGAAGCAAAATCTTGCTTCTGAGCAGATTTACAGAGTCAAAAATGTCTTAACGGGACTCAGAAAAAGCGCTGATAACTCGCTGGAAACGCAAAATTCTGTGCATTTGTTGACGGATTCATGCGTATTATGTTGTATTGGATAGATTTATGTGATTTGCGATACTTTGAAACTGCTCAGAATGTGGTAATTTTGACTTATTTCAAAGTCCATATAGTTGCAGATAGCGCTCTGAAAACATGGAATATGATGTTTTTGTCGATAGATTCATACATATTATGAGGTCCTGAATAGGAATATGAACTTTTTGATTGTGAAAATCTGCGCGGAATAGCGTGATTTCGACTTATTCCAAAGTTTGTAAAACTGCAAATAGCACTCTGAAAACACACACTATGATGTATTTGGTGCTAGATTCTGCCATATAACGCCCTTTTGAAGCAAAATCTTGCTTCTGAGCATATTTACAGAGCCAAAATTCCCCAACGAGACTCAAAAAAAAACGCTGATAACTCGCTGGAAACGCAAAATTCTGTGCATTTGAGGACGGATTCAAGCGTATTATGTTGTATTAGATAGATTTATGTAATTTGCGATACTTTGAAACTGCTCAGAATGTGGTAGTTCTGACTTATTCCAAACTTCAAATAACTACAGATAGCGCTCTGAAAACACGAAATATAATGTTTTTGTCGATAGATTCATACATATTATGCGGTCCTCAATAGGAATATGAACTTTTTGATTGCGAAAATCTGCGCCTAAAAGCGTGATTCGACTCATTCCAAAGTATGTGAAACTGCAAATAGCACTCTAAAAACACGAGACATGATGTATTTGGTGCTAGATTCAGCCATATAACGCACTTTTGGAGCAAAATCTTACTCCTGAGCAGATTCACAGAGTGAAAAATTACTCAACGAGACTCAGAAAAAATGCTGATAACTCGCTGGAAACGCAAAACTTTGTGCATTTAAGGACGAATATATGCGTATTATGTTGTATTGGATAGATTTGTGTGATTTGCGATACTTTGAAACTGCTCAGAATGTGGTAATGTTGACTTATTCCAAATTCCATATAACTGCAGATGGCGCTCTGAAAATACGGAATATGATGTTTTTGTTGATAGATTCATACATATTATGAGGTCCTGAATTGGAATATGAACTTTTTGATCGTGAAAATCTGCGCGGAAAAGCGTGATTTCGACTTATTCCAAAGTTTGTAAAACTGCGAATAGCACTCTAAAAACACGGAATATGATGTATTTGGTGCTAGATTCTGCCTTATAACGCACTTTTGAAGCAAAATCTTGCTTCTGAGCAGATTTACAGAGTCAAAAATGTCTTAACGGGACTCAGACAAAGCGCTTATAACTCGCTGGAAACGCAAAATTCTGTGCATTTGTTGACGGATTCATGCGTATTATGTTGTATTTGATAGATTTATGTGATTTACGATACTTTGAAACTGCTCAGAATGTGGTAATTTAGACTTATTCAATCTTCATAAAATTGCAGATAGCGCTCTTGAAACACGATATATGATGTTTTTGTCGATAGATTCGTACATATTCTGAGGTCATGAATTGGAATATGAACTTTTTGATTGTGAAAATCTCCGCGGAAAAGCGTGATTTTGACTTATTCCAAAAATTGTACAACTGCAAATAGCACTCCAAAAACACGGAATATGATGTATTTGGTGCTAGATTCTGCCATATAACCCACTTTTGAAGCAATATCTTGCTTCTGAGCAGATTTACAGAATCAAAGATTTCTCAACGAGACTAAAAAAAAACGCTGATAATTCGCAATAGACGCAAAATTTTGTGCATTTGAGGCCGGATTCAAGCGTATTATGTTGTATTGGATAGATTCATGTGATTTGTGATACTTTGAAACTGCTCAGAATGTGGTATTTTTGACTTGTTTTAAACACCATATAACTGCAGATAGCACTCTGAAAACACGAAATATGATGTTTTTGTCGATAGATTCATACATATTATGAGGTCCTCAATAGGAATATGAACTTTCTGATTGTGAAAATCTGCGCGGAAAAGCGTGATTTCGACTTATTCCACAGTTTGTAAAACTGCAAATAGCACTCTAAAAACACGAAATATGATGTATTTGGTGCTAGATTCTGCCATATAACGCCCTTTTGAAGCAAAATCTTGCTTCTGAGCAGATTTACAGAGTCAAAAATTTCTCAACGAGACTCAAAAAAAACGCTGATAACTCACTGGAAACGCAAAATTCTGTGCATTTGAGGACGGATTCAAGCGTATTATGTTGTATTAGATAGATTTATGTAAATTGCGATACTTTGAAACTGCTCAGAATGTGGTAGTTCTGACTTATTCCAAACTTCATATAACTGCAGATAGCGCTCTGAAAACACGAAATATGATGTTTTTGTCGATAGATTCATACCTATTATGAGGTCCCGAGAGGGAATATGAACTTCTCGATTGTGAAAATCTGCGCGGAATAGCGTGATTTCGAATTAATCCTAAGTTTGTAAAACTGCAAATAGCACTCTAAAAACACGGAATATGATGTATTTGGTGCTAGATTCTGCCATATAACGCTCTTTTAAAGCAAAATCTTGCTTCTGAGCAGATTTACAGTGTCAAAAATTTCTCATCGAGACTCAAAAAAAACGCCGATAATCTCGCAGAAAACGCAAAATTTTGTGCATTTGAGGCCGGATTCAAGCGTATTATGTTGTATTGGATAGATTTATGTGATTTGCGATATCTTGAGACTGCTCAGAATGTGGTAATTCTGACTTATTTCAAACTTCATATAACTGCAGATAGCGCTCTGGAAACACGAAATATGATGTTTTTGTCGATAGATTCATACATATTATGAGGTCCCGAATGGAAATATGAACTTTTTGATTGTAAATATCTGCGCGGAATAGCGTGATTACGACTTATTCCAAAGTTAGTAAAACTGCAAATAGCACTCTAAAAACACAATATGATGTATTTGGTGCTAGATTCTGCCATATAACGCCCTTTTGAAGCAAAATCTTGCTTCTGAGCAGATTTACAGAGTCAAAAATTTCTAAACGAGATTGAAAAAAAACGCTGATAACTCGCTGGAAACGCAAAATTCTGTGCATTTGAGGACGGATTCAAGCGTATTATGTTGTATTAGATAGATTTATGTAATTTGCGATACTTTGAAACTGCTCAGAATGTGGTAGTTCTGACTTATTCCAAACTTCATATAACTGCAGATAGCGCTCTGAAAACACGGAATATGATGTTTTTATCGATAGATTCATACATATTATGCGGTCCTCAATAGGAATATGAACTTTTCGATTGTGAAAATCTGCGCTTAAAAGCGTGATTTGACTCATTCCAAAGTATGTGAAACTGCAAATAGCACTCTAAAAACACAAGACATGATGTATTTGGTGCTAGATTCTGATATATAACGCACTTTTGGAGCAAAATCTTAATTCTGAGCAGATTCACAGAGTGAAAAATTACTCAACGAGACTCAGAAAAAACGCTGATAACTCGCTGGAAACGCAAAACTTTGTGTATTTGAGGACGAATTTATGCGTATTATGTTGTATTGGATAGATTTGTGTGATTTGCGATACTTCGAAACTGCTCAGAATGTGGTAATGTTGACTTATTTCAAAGTCCATATAACTGCAGATAGCGCTCTGAAAACACGGAAGATGATGTTTTTGTCGATAGATTCATACATATTATGAGGTCCTGAATTGAAATATGAACTTTTTGATTGTGAAAATCTGCGCGGAAAAGCGTGATTTCGACTTATTCCAAAATTTGTAGAACTGCGAATAGCACTCTAAAAACACGGAATATGATGTATTTGGTGCTAGCCATATATCGCACTTTTGAAGCAACATCTTGCTTCTTAGCAGATTTACAGAGTCAAAAATCTTTAAACAAGACTTAGAAAAAACGCTGATAACTCGCTGGAGACGCAAGATTTGGTGCATTTGAGGACGGATTCATGCGTATTATGTTGTATTGGATAGATTTATGTGATTTGCGATACTTTGAAACTGCTCAGAATGTGGTAATTTTGACTTATTTAAAACTTCATATAACTGCAGATAGCGCTCTGAAAACACGGAATTCAATGTTTTTGTTAAAAGGTCCATACATATTATGAGGTCCTGAATAGGAATATGAACTTTTTGATTGTAAAAATCTGCGCGGAAAAGTGTGATTTCGACTTATTCCAAGGTTTGTAAAACTGCAAATGGCATTCTAAAAACACGAAATATTATGTATTTGGTGCTGGATTGTGCAATATAACGCACTCTTGAAGCAACATCTTGCTTCTGAGCAGATTTACAGAGTCAAAAATGTCTCAACGAGACTCGGGAAAAGCGCTGATAACTCGCTGGAAACGCAAAATTCTGTGCATTTGTGGACAGACTCATGCGTATTATGTTGTATTGGATAGATTTATGTGATTTGCGATACTTTTAGGCTGCTCAGAATGTGGTAATTTTGACTAATTTCAAACTTCATATAACTGCAGAGAGCGCTCTGAAAACACGAAATATGATGTTTTTGTTGATAGATTCATACATATTATGAGGTCCCGAATAGCAATATGAACTTTTTGATTGTAAAAATCTGCGCGGAATAGCGTGATTTCGACTTATTCCAAAGTTTGTAAAACTGCAAATAGCACTCTTAAAACACGGAATATGATGTATTTGGTGCTAGATTCCGCCATATAACGCACTTTTGAAGCAACATCTTGCTTCTAAGCAGATTTACAGAGTCAAAAATCTCTACACGAGACTCAGAAAAAAAGGTGATAACTCGCTGGAAACGGAGGATTCTGTGCATTCGAGGACGGATCCATGCGTCTCATGTTATATTGGATAGATTTATGTGATTTACGATACTTTGAAACTGCTCAGAATGTGGTAATTTTGACTTATTTCAAACTTCATATAATTGCAGAGAGCGCTCTGGAAACACGATATATGATGTTTTTGTCGATAGATTCGTACATATTCTGAGGTCCTGATTAGGAATATGGACTTTTTGATTGTGAAAATCTCCGCAGAAAAGCGTGATTCCGACTTATTCCAAGAATTGTACAATTGCAGATAGCACTCTAAAAACACGAAATATGATGTATTTGGTGCTGGATTCTGCCAGATAACGCACTTTTGAAGCAATGTCTTGCTTCTGAGCAGATTTACAGAATCAAAAATTTCTCAACGAGACTCAAGAAAAACGCTGATAACTCGCTGAAAACGCAAAATTTAGTGCATTTGAGGCTATATTCAAGCGTATTATGTTGTATTGGATAGATTTATGTAATTTGTGATACTTTGAAACTGCTCAGAATGTGGTATTCTTGACTTGTTTTAAACTTCATATAACTGCAGATAGCACTCTCAAAACACGAAATATGATGTTTCTGTCGATGGATCCATACATATTATGAGGTCCTTAATAGGAATATGAACTCTCTGAGAGTAAAAATCTGCGCGGAAAAGCGTGATTTCGACTTATTCCGAGGTTTTGTAAAACTGCGAATAGCACTCTAAAAACACAAAATATGATGTATTTGGTGCAAGATTCTGCCTTATAACGCACTTTTGAAGCAAAATCTTGATTCTGAGCAGATTTACAGAGTCAAAAATTTCTCAACGAGATTCAGAGAAAACGCTGATAACTCGCTGGAAACGCAAAATTTTGTGCATTTAAGGATGGATTCATGCGTATCATGTTGAATCGTATAGATTTATGTGACTTGCGATACTTTAAAACTGCTCAGAATGTGGTAATTACGACTTATTTCAAACTTCATATAACTACAGATAGCGCTCTGAAAACACGAAATATGATGTTTTTGTTGATAGATTCATACATATTATGAGGTCCCGAATAGGAATATGAACTTTTTGATTGTGAAAATCTGCGCGGAAAAGCGTGATTTCGACTTATTCCAAAGTTTGTAAAACTGCAAATAGCACTTTAAAAACACACAATATGATGTATTTGGTGCTAGATTATGCCATATAACGCACTTTTGAAGCAAAATCTTGCTTCTGAGCAGATTTACAGAGTCAAAAATGTCTTAACGGGACTCAGAAAAAGCGCTGATAACTCGCTGGAAACGCAAAATTCTGTGCATTTGTTGACGGATTCATGCGTATTATGTTGTATTGGATAGATTTATGTGATTTGCGATACTTTGAAACTGCACAGAATGTGGTAATTTTGACTTATTTCACACTTCATATGACTGCAGATAGCGCTTTGAGAACACGAAATATGATGTTTTTGTCAATAGATTCATTCATATTATCAGGTCATGAATAGGAATATGAGCTTTTTGATTGTGAAAATCTGCGCGGAAAAGCGTGATTTCGACTCA
This sequence comes from Dromius quadrimaculatus, assembly GCA_963989225.1. Lineage (NCBI taxonomy): Eukaryota > Metazoa > Arthropoda > Insecta > Coleoptera > Carabidae > Dromius > Dromius quadrimaculatus. The sequence goes on along the minus strand of CAXDIG010000243.1, from coordinate 42,815 downwards.
TTCCAAAGTTTGCAAATCTGCAAATAGCACTCTAAAAACACGAAATATGATGTATTTGGTGCTAGATTCTGCCATATAACGCACTTTTGAAGCAAAATCTTACTTCTGAGCAGATTCACAGAGTCAAAAGATACTCAACGAGACTCAGAAAAAACGCTGATAACTCGCTGGAAACGCAAAATTTTGTGCATTTGAGGACGGGTTCATGCGTATTATGTTGTATTGGAGAGATTTATGTGATTTGCGATACTTTGAACCTGCTCAGAATGTGGTAATTTTGACTTATTTCAAATTCCATATAACTGCAGATAGCGCTCTGAAAACACGGAATATGATGTTTTGTCGATAGATTCATACTTATTATGAGGTTCTGAAAAGGAATATGAACTCTTTGATTGTGAAAATCTGCGGGGAAAAGCATGATTTCGACTTATTCCAAAATTTGTAAAATTGCAAATAGCTCCCTAAAAACACGGAATATGATGTATTTGGTGCTAGATTCTGCCATATAACGCACTTTTGAAGCAACATTTCGCTTCTGAGCAGATTTACAGAGTCAAAAATCCCTGAACGAGAATTAAAAAAAAAGGGGGATAACTCGCTGGAAACGCAAAATTTTGTTTATTTGAGGACGGATTCATGCGTATAATGTTGTATTGGATAGATTTATGTGGTATGCGATACTTTGAAACTGCTCAGAATGTGATAATTTTGACTTATTTCAAACTTCATATAACCGCATATAGCGCTCTGGAAACACGAATATGATGCGATAGATTCATACATATTATGAGGTCCCGAATAGAAATATGAGCTTTTTGATTATAAAAATCTGCGCGAAAAAGCGTGATTTCGACTTATTCCAAAGTTTGTAAAACTGCAAATAGCACTCTAAAAACACAGAATATGATGTATTTGGTGCTAGATTCTGCCATATAACGCACTTTTGAAGCAAAATCTTGCTTCTGAGCAGATTTACAGAGTCAAAAATTACTCAACAAGACTCAGAAAAAACGCTGATAACTCGCTGGAAACGCAAAATTCTGTGCACTTGAGGACGGATTCATGCGTATTATGTTGTATAAGATAGATTTATGTGATTTGCGATACTTTGAAACTGCTCAGAATGTGGTAATTTTGACTAATTTCAAATTCCATATATTTGCAGATAGCGCTCTGGAAACACGGAATATGATGTTTTTGTCGATAGATTCATACATATTATAAGGTCCTCAATAGAAATATGAACTTTTTGATTGTGAAAATCTGCGCGGAATAGCGTGATTCCGACTTATTCCAAAGTTTGTAAAACTGCAAATGACACTCTAAAAACACGGAATATAATGTTTTTGGTGCTAGATTCTGCCATATAACGCAATTTTGAAGCAACATCTTGCTTCTGAGCAGGTTTACAAAGTCAAAAATCTCTAAACGAGACTCAGAAAAAAGGCTGATAAATCGCTGGAAACGCAAAATTTTGTGCATTTGAGGACGAATCATGCGTATTATGTTTTATTTGATAGATTTATGTGATTTGCGATACTTTGAAACTGCTCACAATGTGGTAATTTTGACTTATTTCAAACTTCATATAACTGCATATATTACTCTGAAAACACAAAATATGATGTTTTTGTCGATAGATTCATACATATCATGAGGTCCCGAATAGGAATATGAACTTTTTGATTGTGAAAATCTGCGCGGAATAGCTTATTCCAAAGATTGTGAAACTGTAAATAGCACTCTAAAAATACGGAATATGATGTATTTGGTGCTAGATTCTGCCATATAACGCACTTTTGAAGCAACATCTTGCTTCTGAGCAGACTTACAGAGTCAAATATCTCTAAACAAGACTCAGAAAAACGCTGATAACTCGCTAAAAACGCAAAATTTTGTGCATTTGAGGACGGATTCATGTGTATTATGTTGTATTGGATAGATTTATGTGATTAGCGATACTTTGAAACTGCTCAGAATGTGGTAATTTTGACTTATTTCAAACTCCCTATAACTGCAGATAGCGCTCCAAAAACACGGAATATGATGTTTTTGTCGATAGATTCATACATATTATGAGGTCCTGCATAGGAATATGAACTTTTTGATCGTAAAAATCCGCGCGGAAAAGCTTGATTCCGACTTATTCCCAAGTTTGTAAAACTGCAAATAGCACTCTAAAATCACAATATATGATGTATTTGGTGCTAGATTCTGCCATATAACGCACTTTAGAAGCAAAATCCTACTTTTGAGCAGATTTACAGAGTCAAAAATTTATCAACGAGATTCAGAGAAAACGCTGATAACGCGCTGGAAATGTAAAATTTTGTGCATTTGATGACGAATTCATGCGTATTATGTTGTATCGGATAGATTTATGTGACTTGCGATACTTTGAAACTGCTTAGAATGTGGTATTTTTGACTTATTTCAAACTTCATATAACTGCAGATAGCGCTTTGAGAACACGAAATATTATGTTTTTGTCGATAGATTCATACATATCATGAGGTCCTGAATAGGAATATGAACTTTTTGATTGTGATAATTTGCGCGGAAAAGCGTGATTTCGACTTATTCCAAAGTCTGTTGAACTGCAAATACCACTCTAAAAACACAGAATATGATGTATTTGGTGCTAGATTCAGCCATATAACGCACTTTTAAAGCGAAATCTTGCTTCTGAGCAGATTTACAGAGTCAAAAATCTCTCAACGAGACCCAGAGAAAACGCTGATAACTTGCTGGAAACGCAAAATTTTGTGCATTCAAGGACGGATTCATGGGTACTATGTTGTATTGGATGGATCTATGTGATTTGCGATATTTTGAAACTGCTCAGAATGTGGTAATTTAGACTTGTTTCAAACTTCATATAACTGCAGATAGCGCTCTGGAAACACGAAATATGATGTTTTTGTCGATAGATTCATGCAGATTACGAGGTCCGGAATAGAAATATGGACTTTTTGATTGTGAAAATCTGCGCGGAAAAGCGTGATTTCGACTTATTATAAAGTTTGTAAATCTGCAAATAGCACTCTGAAAACAAGAAATATGATGTATTTGGTGCTAGATTCTGCCTTATAACGCTCTTTTGGAGCTAAGTCTTGCTTCTGAGCAGATTCAGAGTCAAAAATTTCTCAACGAGACTCAGAAAGAACGCTGATAACTCGCTGGAAACGCAAAATTTTGGGCATTCGAGGACAGAATCATGCGTATTATGTTGTATTGGATAGATTTATTTGATCTGCGATACTTTAAAACTGCTAAGAATGTGGTAATTCTGACTTATTTGAAACTTCATATAACTGCATATAGCGCTATGAAAACACAAAATATGATGTTTTTGTCGATAGATTCATACATATTATGAGGTCCCGAATAGGAATATAAACTTTTTGAATGTGAAAATCTGCGCGGAAACGCGTGGATTCGACTTATTCCAAAGTCTGTAAAACTGCAAATAGCACTTTAAAAATACAAAATATGATGTATCTGGTGCTAGATTCTGCCATATACCGCACTTTTGGAGCAGAATCCCACTTCTGAGCAGATTAAGTGGATCAAAAATTTCTCAACGAGACTTAGAAAATACGCTAATAACTTGCTGGAAACGCAAAATTTTGTGCATTTGAAGACGGATTCATGCGTATGATGTTGTATTGGATAGATTAATGTGATTTGCGATACTTTAAAACTGCTTAGAATGTGGTAATTCTGACTTATTTCAAACTTCATATAACTGCAGATAGCGCTCCAAGAACACGAAATATGATGTTTTTGTAGATTCATACATATTATGAGGTCCTGAACAGGAATATGAACTTTTTGTTTGCGAAAATCTGCGCGGAAGAGCGTGATTTCGACCTATTCCAAGGTTTGTAAAACTGCAAATGGCACTCTAAAAACACGAAATATGATGTATTTGGTGCTGGATTGTGCCATATAACACACTTTTGAACCAAAATCCTACTTCTGAGCAGATTCACAGAGTCAAAAATGTCTCAACGAGAATCAGAGAGAGCGCCGATAACTCGCTGGGAACGCAAAATGTTGTGCATTTTTGGACGGATTCATGCGTATTATGTTGTATTGGATAGACTGCAGATAGCGCTCTGGAAACACGAAATACGATGTTTTTGTCGATAGATTCATACATATTATGAGGTCCTGCATAGGAATATGAACTTCTTGATCGTAAATATCCGCGCGGAAAAGCGTGATTTCGACTTAATCCGAAGTTTGTAAAACTGCAAATAGCACTCTAAAAACACAAAATATGATGTATTTGGTGCTAGATTCTGCCATATAACGCTCTTTTAAAGCGAAATCTTGCTTTTGAGCAAATTCGCGGAGTCAAAAATTTTTCAACGAGATTCAGAGAAAACGCTGATAACTCGCTGGAAACGCAAAATTTTGTGCATTTGAGGACGGATTTATGCGTATTTGTTGTATCGGATAGATTTATGTGACTTGCGAAACTTTGAAACTGCTCAGAATGTGGTAGTTTTGACTTATTTCAAACTTCATATAACTGCAGATAGCGCTTTGAGAATACGGAATATGATGTTTTTGTCGATAGATTCATACATATCATGAGGTCCTGAATAGGAATATGAACTTTTTAATTGTGAAAATTTGCGCGGAAAAGCGTGATTTTGACTTATTCCAAAGTTTGTTAAACTGCAAATACCACTCTAAAAACACAGAATATGATGTATTTGGTGCTAGATTCTGCCATATAACGCACTTTTGAAGCGGAATCTTGCTTCTGAGCAAATTTACAAAGTCAAAAATCTCTCAACGAGACCCAGATAAAACGCTGATAACTCGCTGGAAACGCAAAAGTTTGTGCATTCAAAGACAGATTCATGTGTATTATGTTGTATTGGATTGATTCATGTGATTTGCGATACTTTGAAACTGCTCAGAATGTGGTAATTCAGACTTGTTTCAAACTTCATATAACTGCAGATAGCGCTCTGAAAACACGAAATATGATGTATTTGTCGATAGAATCGATAGAATCTACGTAATACAGATTACGAGGTCCGGAATAGAAATATGAACTTTTTGATTGTGAAAATCTGCGCGGAAAAGCGTGATTTCGACTTATTCCAAAGTTTGTTAAACTGCAAATACCACTCTAAAAACACAGAATATGATGTATTTGGTGCTAGATTCTGCCATAAAACGCACTTTTGAAGCAAAATCCAGCTTCTGGGCAGATTTACAGTCAAAAATTTCTCAACGAGACTCAGAAATAACGCTGATAACTCGCTGGAAACGCAAAATTTTGTGCATCTGAGGACGGATTCATGCGTATTATGTTGTATCGGATAGTTTTATGTGATTTGCGATACTTTGAAACTGCTCGGAATGTGGTAATTTTGACTTATTTCAAACTTCATATAACTGCAGATAGCGCACTGAAAACACGAGATATAATGTATTTGTCGATAGATTCATACATATTATGAGGTCCTTTATAGGAATATGGACTTTTTGATTGTGAAAATCTGCGCGGAAAAGCGTGATTTCGACCTATTCCAAAGTTTGTAAAACTGCAAATAGCACTCTGAAAACACAAAATATGATGTATTTGGTGCTAGATTCCGCCATATAACGCACTTTTGAAGCAAAATCTTGCTTCTGAGCAGATTTACAGAGTCAAAAATTTCTCAACGAGACTCAGAAAAAACGCTGATAACTCGCTGGAAACGCAAAATTTTGTGCATTCGAGGACGGATTCAAGCGTATTATGTTGTATTGGATAGAATTATGTGATTTGCGATAGTCTGAAACTGCTTAGAATGTGGTAATTCTGACTAATTTTAAACTTCATATAACTGCAGAAAGCGTTCTGAGAACACGAGTAGATGAGTAAGGCCGATTCTGTCTCAGATAACGATCTAAGATTTATATACTTATCTAAACAGCGGTGACGTTATCAGAACATTTACGAGTGGCGCCATCTTTTGAGCAGTGGTGAGTGGCGCCACCTATCATCCAACAGACTGACTAGCGTTGAATGCATGAAGATTTCTATTTTTTTTGCGTGTGGCGCCATCTATTGTTCACTAGACAAACTACTAATTGATGTGATAGATCTTTGTACCATGAATGACAATAATAACGTTATTCACACACTCATTTTACCACTAACGTCATCTCTTGGGATGTGTTGTGATGAGTGGTGCCACCTTTCATCCAACAAACTAACTAGCGTTGAATGGAAAAGATTTTTCTTTTTTTGAGTGTGGCACCATCTATTGTCTACTAGATGAACTACTAGTAACACCATTTCTTGGAATGTGTGATGAGTGGTGCCATCTAACATCCAACACACTAACTAACGTTAAATGCAGAGATTTCTTTTTTGTGTGTGGCGCTATCTTTTTTCCCGTAAATGAACTACTAATTGACGTGGATAAAAAGGTCTCTGTGACGTTATCTATACATTTACCAGTAACGCCATCTTTTTGAGTTACGTGACGAATAGTGTCACCTATTATCCAATAGACTAACTAGCGTTTAATAAAAAGATTTCCATTCTTGTGTGTGACGCTATCTATTATTCACTAGACGAAGTACTTATTAAAGTAAATATAAAGATGAAGCTCTATATTATGAGTAGCGCAATTTATCATCCGATAAATTAGCTAGTAGGGAAAAAAAATTCAGAATATTTTATTCACCAATTTTTGCAATTGACTCACAATAATTGAGTGATGCAATGTTTTATCCGCATAAATATTCCACTCCTCAAATCATAAATTTTAGACTTTGGATTAATTATTTTTGTTTCACAATAATAAACTGATGCAATGTTTTATCTGCATAAATATTCCACTCCTTTGATTATAAATTTGAGACTTTGGATTGATTATTTTCGATAAGTAAATTTGTATCACGTTTTTTCCATTTTTATGGGGTTATCAACGATTTATTTTCATATTATATGGAGAAATTTGTACAAATTAGTATTCACAAGTGGACCATGAAGATTTTTGATTAGTGGTGGAGTATATACTTCAAAAAGCTCAATTGAACGAAAAATCATTCTATTATATCAGTTTATATCAAAAAAATTCTTTGAAGCAGAGTAGAAAAATGGATTGTAAGTATTAGATGTTTTATTTGATTGTGATATTTATATAAATGTGTTTTTATCACATTTTTAGAAATTCAAGAAGGAATGAATAGGGCCATGAAGACCCAAGCCTTTATTGTCATTTATTTTAGAGTAAGTCAATGAAATTTTAATGATTTTTTTTTTTCATCAAAAAAATTAAAATTTGTGTTTTTTAGGATAGGAACTTTGATGAAATATTCCTGGAGGTTGCGCCCCCCCAAGCTATTAGGGTGTACAGGGAGTCATTCAAAGGGTTGAGCGGGGTCTTGGAGCTGGCGAAGCTCAATAGAAGATATTATTGTTTGCCAGTGTAAAAGGTATATTTTTTAATTCTACTTTTGAGAGTTTCTTGATTTAATTTTTTATTTTTTTCTATTTATAGACCTCATTTCATCTAGAGCTCCTATCTCTATTTGAGCGGAGGGAGCAGTAGTATAAGTAATTAGCATTAGTTTTCTTTTATATTTCAGATATATTTTTATTGAGTTTTATATTCTTAGATTTTTCCTATTTTTTGATAATAAATTATATATTAATCATTTATTGAATTCTTTATTAGACATTGGTGAATAATATACACAAGAGACTGATGGAACACTTCAAAAACAATTGAAAAACACATCAAATGTTTTCAAATGTTCTATTCATTCATACATCTGTATTCTTTAATTTCAAACACTCTGTATTCTTTAATTTCAAATACTCTGTATAATTCCAAATCTCAGATGATAACCTTTGACATTGATATCAATAAACTAGATTGAACAAGTGAAATGCAGTACGTGCTTTCCTTGGAAATGAGATAGTTGGCATCATTCACTTGTCTTGTGAGTCTTAAAATGAATTATCTTCTGAAGAAGTCAATTGTCGCATATGATTCATTATTTTAGTTTTCTTTGGTTGAATAAAAATTGAAATTTGCATGTCACAATGGCTAGGATATATTTTTCAACTTCTTTGAGAAGTTTTCACTATCAGTCTGTGATATAAGTGGATTGAGTTGAATCAATTTTTTTGAGAACTATTGCAATATAGGTATGTATTAACCTTTTAATATTCTAACTGAATTAACTTCTTTATTCATTAATCCTAGATATCATAGTATTTATCAATAAGAATTGAAAAAATGTTTTGCATAATATTTAATATTGCACTTATCAGAAATGACGAGTTTTTGGTTGATCGAATTGACTGGAAAAATTTGAGAGCCACTGGAATATTGCTATTGTAGTTTGGCGGATGTATCCTCACCCCTAGCAGGTAGCTAGAGGCAACATTCTTGAGTGTGGATTCTTTGACTGGGGGTGAAAAACCGAAGAGAAGTGTGAGTGTCTCGCTTTGTAATTTGAAGTTAGTTGTGTTCGAGATTGTGAAATGTGAAATGTGCTTGTTCATAGTTCCCCGCCAAGATTTTTCCTTGAGAAGTCGTGTAAATTCACTTTAACGTTATAGTATGTATTAAAGCATAATTATTCTTTTTTTAGAGATTTTTCAACTAGATATTGGTATTCAACTAAAATAAGTTCTTTGTCCTAGGTTCTGATGCTTCAAAAAACCAAAAGAAAATTGTTTTGGATGAGCTTGATAAGAAGAAAAGAGAATAATTAGGTGAGTAAAATTTAATATTTTTTCTGGGAATTTACAATTTATTTATACATTTTAATGATTTTTTTCAAAACTGCTCTATACAATTACTACAAGCTATACTTGAACTCCATATAAATAATTGATCTAAACATAGATAACAGTAATAGTTATCAGTATCGCAGAGTAACGAATATATTTCACTATCTAATTTGATGCTATGTTCTTGTTTTATATTCGAACAGTAGTACATTCCTGATACGATATTTTCAATATTTGTAAACGTAGAAAAAGTACATACTGGAAAAGCGGGATCATCTAGTAATATATGAGTACAATTTTCACAAAGACGTCTCATATACCAATAGTGAGGTTGTATTTTTGGTAAAAACCATAATCTGTATTTCAAATTGATATGATTTTCATTATTAAAACAAAATTGTAGAACATTTTCCATATTTAAATTTTCAATTTGTGTTGGATTGATTGCATAATAATCCCAAGCAGTTGACACTTCATTATACTCGTCATCTGACGATGATGAAGATGTGCTCTTATTCTATCTCATTCGCCATATTAGCTGTAAGATCAGTATCTATTAGGGAAGGTATTGATTCACAAATTTCATCAAATTGTCTGAAAATATATGATACATTAGGTGACATTTCCAACAAAATATTTGGCATTTAATATGAAGAATGAAAAAAAAATTAATTAATGATTATTATTTTTTTTTGCTAACAAATGGAAATAAGGATAAAAAATTGAATCCACGTTATTAACTTTCTGTAGAACGAATATTCACAACAATGTCATCCACTTTTTCAATGTGGAAATAAACATTAATTATTTCACTTCTTTGTACATCACTCAAAGTTGCAAAATAGTTTGGAAAAAAAACTTTGAATTCCCTCGTTGTTACGATTAGTTTTGGTCCATATCTGGTATTGATTATACAGCTTTTTTTATTAGATTTTTTTATTTTCATCCAGTTTACCGATGTTTATAGTTGGCACCTGAGCATCTGAGGACCCCAGTGCATTAAAAAAGTCTAGTTTACTCATTTTTTGTTTTTCTTTCTATTCTTTGTTCTTGTTTTGCTTTCTTACTGAGAACAAAAATATATCTTAACATTAATATAAGAAATTATAAAGAGAAACAAACTTACGTATTTTGGGTTGACTTGAGAGTCTATTATGATGGACTGATATGTATTAATTGTGTATTTCCATATTTATAGTGAGACGAATGTTTTTTTTTCTATAAAAAATATATCAAAATTAAAAAAAATGCAATGAAACTATATGCAAATAAAAAATTATGCAACACATGAAATATTCTTATCAGAAATATATCATTGATTGACATTGGAAAAAAAATAGAATGCACATTCATATAAACAATATTTATTATGCAACACACAATTATCTTCTCATTAAAAAACTTGTGAAACGGACTTTTATTATTCGTGAATAGCAGAGAGTAACTTGAAGGTAATAACATTGCTCATTGACTTACCAAAAATCAAACACATATTCAAAAAGAATATATATATAGTAATAGGTGTTATAGTAACTATAGTTCCAGAAATGGCTGTTTGGGAAGTTCTCACCTCATCATTCAAAAATCGTATTCATTGTGGGAAAATCACGAATACAGATGATATTATCGACCCTGGGGCATTTTTGGATCAATGCTTATTCATATTGCTGGAGATAGTGGGACAATTCATTTATGAATATCGATCCCCAGTGAAGATCAACTGTGAGCTGTGTTGTGAATATGTACTCGAAAAACAAGGTATTTTAAAAAAAATCTTAATTTATCATAACTCAAGAATGATGCCCATAACATTGTCTGACGACTTTACTATTTGGTTTGATCAGAATGTAAGAAGTGTCATATTGACTCATATGTCAAAGTTTCAAGAGCGGGATAGTGGAAAAGCCCTAAGTAGAATATTAAACTTAAGAGTGAGTTTCAAAAAAATTCTTGCTTTTTTTTTTCTTAAAAAACAAAATTCTCTAGGTCAATATAAGCAAGTATGATGCAACAAATTCTGAAGGATCAACATATATCGATCTTCCCGAATCTATCAAAAACCGGAAAGCTGTGATAAATGTAAAAAATAGTGATAATAAGTGTTTTATTTGGGCACTTTTATCGGCTATGTTCCCTGCTGATAGTAATTCAGATCGTGTTAGTTCATATCCTCAAAATCATAATGAAATATTCAATTTATCTGATATTCAATTTCCAACTCCACTATGTGAGATAATCAAATTCGAAAAAAAAAAAAATCAATTAATGTTTATGGAATAGAATATAATAATATGGATAAAAGATATACAATTAACGGCCCCTTACATTACACACAGAAAAAGGTTGAACGACATGTCAACTTACTTTTTTGGACAAAAGAAGAGAATGGGCATTATGCTTGGATCTAATCATTATCCCGTCTTTTATCAAGACAACTGTCTGATCATGGACATAAATGTTACACATGTGATAGATATTTACAATACTTTTTGAGTGAATGTCTATTAGAAAATCGTGAAAGTTATTGTTGCAAAATGGATGCTGTTAAAATTGAAATACCAACAGAAACAGAAATGTATGTGATTTCAAAAATTATTCTAGAAAAGAAAGACATCCATTTGTAGTTTATGCATACTTTGAATGCTCAACAATACCCATTCACACTTGTCAACCAAACACTAGTAAATCATATACATTTGAATATCAGAATCATATAGCATGTGCAGTTGCCAACAAAGTTGTATGTTCATATAATGATTCTTTATCATTTTTTCAATCATATCGCGGACCTAAAACAGCAAAATGGTTTATTGATAGATTGAAAAATGTTGTAAAAATAGTTGAGACATTCTATGAGAATGAGATTCCTCTTAAAATGAGTAATGAGAATTGGACAGATTTTGATGATGCAACATTCTGTCATATTTGTGAGGAGAAGTTTATCGAATCGGAAGAAAAAGTTAAAGATCACTGTCACCTCACAGGTATTTTATTTTTTCATCAATAAAATATAAAAATAGATCTCACACTTTCTCAAACAACTTTAGGTTTGTACAGAGGTGCGGCCCATGCAAGCTGCAACTTGAATTATAAATTACCAAAATATATCCCAATTTTTTTCCACAATTTGAGTGGATATGATAGCCATTTAATAGTGAAAGAATTCGGAGTTGATGAAGAGCAAATAACAATAATTCCAAATAATAGTGAAAAATATATTTCATTCTCATTAGCAGTTGGGAAAGTGCAGATTTGTTTCCTAGATTCTTTGCAGTAAGTTAACTTCTTATAAATATCAAATAATCCATTAGAAAAAATAAGCTTTCTCAGTTAGATTTTTTTTATGCTTGTAGATTTATGAATAGTTCACTAGAAAAGCTAGTCACATATTTAGACAAAGAAGACCTCAGAATAATGAATAAGTACTATCAAAATAAAGTCAAAAACGATTTATTATTGAGGAAAGGAGTTTTTCCATATGATTATATGAACTCGTGGGATCGAATGGAAGAAACAGTATTACCTCCGAAGGAGCTTTTTTTTTCAAGATTGAAAAATGAGAATATTAGCGCTAAAGACTATGAACATGCTCAAAAAATATGGAATACTTTCAATTTAGATACTTTGGGGGATTATCTAGAGTTATATCTTCAAACAGACGTTATACTTCTAGCTGATATATTCGAAAACTTTCGAAATGTTAGTCTGAAAGCTTATAATTTAGATCCTGCTCATTATTTCACAACGCCAGGTATAATATAAAAAACATCATAATACAACTTTTTATAACTACTTTTTTGTAGGGTTTGCATGGGATACTATGTTGAAGCTGACAAGAGTAAATTTACAATTGCTAACTGATATTGATATGATTCTCTTCTTTAAGCAAGGAACCAGAGGAGGGATTTGTCAATGCAGTAATCGCTATCCAAAATCAAACAATGAATTTATGTCTACATATTGTGCAACAGAACAAGAGGCTTATTTAATGTATTTTGATGCCTGCAATTTATATGGATGGGCTATGACGCAATGTCTACCCGTTGGTGGGTTTGAATGATTATCACAAAAAGATATATCAGAGCTTGATGTGATGAATATATCAAAATATAGTTTAATTGGTTATGTATAAAAAGTGGATTTAGAGTATCTAAGACATCTACATGATCTCCATAAAGATTTCTCATTATGTTGTGAGCATGAGAAACCTAAGAATTCCAATATAACGGAATTAATGACAACTCTTGATAATAAAGTAAAATATATTATTCATTATCAAAATTTACAACAAGCTTTAACATTTGATATGAAATTAACAAACATACATAGAGCTATCAGATTCAATCAATCATTGTGGTTAAAAAGCTATATTGATTCAAATACAGAGCTTAGAAAGAACGCCAAAAATAATTTTGAAAGAGATCGATATAGATTGAATAATAATGCAATTTTTGGCAGAAGTATGGAGAATATTCGGAATCAAAGAAATATAAAACTCAAAAGACAATGGGATGGACGTTGTGGGGCTCGAAAAATGGTGATAAAACCAAATTTGAAAAGAATTATTCCTTTTTCTGAAAATTTGGTATCCATGGAATTTAATAGGTTATCGATAAAATTTAACAGACCCATTTATATTGACATATTAATTCTTGATCTGAGTAAGGTACTTATGTATGATTTTCACTATAATTACGTACATAAAAAATTTCGAAATCCTAAGCTATTATATCAAGATACTGACTTACTAATTTATCGCTTCATCGAAAATCCCTATAAAATTATAAGAGAAGATTAGCACCGATTTGATACTTCAAACTATTTCAAAGATAATTACTATGGAATACCTCAGGCAAATGCTAAAATTGTTGGATTGTTTAAGGATGAAAATGGTGGAAAAATTATGAGCGAATTTGCAGGGCTTAAATCCAAAATGTATCCATATAGACTGGAGAACAACGAATCATTTTCTAAAGTAGTAGGAATATCCACTACAGTTACTAGATTATCAACTATAGATGATTATAAGAATGCATTATTCCAGAATAAAAAGTTATATCGCCCACAGAACAATATCATATCAAAAAATCACAACATTTTTCCAGTTGAAATTAATAAACTCACTTCAAATGCAGATGATGATAAGCGATACTTATTGGAAGGGAACACTGATACATTACCTCGGGGGCACTATTCTATTTGTGAAGAAAACAATAGTCAGGAGTGTAATAATATTATTATAATAGATTAATTTTTTTTAATGTAATATATGAGGGAAAAAATTTACAATAGTAATAAGGTGCTCACACTATGAAACATGGTCTTGATGTATCCATGAATTATGTGAAGAATCAAACCCTAACCATTTTACATATACTTGTGAACCTTTTTTCTTCAAAACTTTCTCAACTAAATAAATATTTGAATGTTTAGTTTTTTGGAGTTCTTCTTTATAAAATCCACCTGCGATTAATTTATCTTGATAATCTTTCAACCTGTATGTTATTGGGTTTGTTAAACTTATTTTTGGAATAGTAAAAATTTCAGTTGACCAGTTGGGTGTGTAACCTTTTTCAAGAACATTCTTCAATTTGGATACTCTAACAGAATCACCAACCATCAATTTACCTTGACCTCTTATTTTTATATTATTATAAACTTTATCGAATAAATATTTTTAATTTTTATTATTAACACTATTTGGAGTCATTTTTAATGTGCTATGTTTTGTATTATTATAAGAGTTGATTAATTTCGGTAGAATATCTATCCATCTATGTGAACCACGATAGCTTAATTCACGATACATATTATTCTTCAAAGTTCGATTGAATCTCTCGACAACACTTGCTTTTAAATTACTATATGTTGAATAATGATTAATATTATAACTTTGCATCATTTTCTCAAACTTTTTATTATAAAATTCTTTTCCATGATCAGTTTGTAGATTTAAAGGTCGCCTATTTTGTTGAAAAATATTTTCAAAAGCATTTTCTATTGCATCAGCAGATTTTGTTTTGATAGATTCAGCCCAAGCGTATTTAGAAGAAACATCAATCACTGTCAACATATATTTATTACCACTATTTTCTCTTGCATAAGGATTCATTTCTATCAAATCAGCTTGCCACAAATCATCAATATCTCGAGTTATAACTCGACATCTAACATAATTCCTTCGGGCTGGTCTATATAGTTCTTTCACTATAGTTTTTTTTGACATTTTTTGTATAGTTCAATTCTTAGAGACAATTTTTCTAGTTCATAATTCCATATAACTTAATATGACTACCTGCAGGTATTTCATTAAAAGAAAGAATAATACCTCCAATACACAATTCTATGAAATCTTAAATTTACTCTATATTGTTTATTCGAAGATATTGCTTGAACTTTTATTTCAAATAAATGAAGCGTCTCATATTCATCACATTGCTTTCATAATAACATCTATCTCCATTTTCCTTATCCCTATTTTTTTTTATACATAAAAAAAAATTAATAATTTTTTTTTACTTCGGTGAAAGTCTTCTTTTTGAATTAGTTTCACAGCTTCAACCTAATGCTCTTCAGAATCTTCATATATTTTGTTCAAAGACTCTTTCGAGTCGATCGTTTGTAGTTTCTTCAAATTTTCACGTATTTATCCAAAGCCTCCAATTGATGTTTTTGTTTAAAATTTAAATTATTATCTTTTATCAGATCACTTTCATCTCTGCCAATTGTTCTATTATTTCGATACACTTCTTTCTCAATTTTATCTTCAACTACATTTTTTAATTCATTTATTTTATGTTGTATCACTATGATTTTATTGTTGATAGTTTTTTTCACGTCTTTAATACGCTCATCCAAATATTTCTTTGTTATAATATCACTCGAATCATGTATTTTCCCAATATCTGAAAATTGTCTCCCATTTAAATCTATATATCCATAAATATCATACCTCAATATTGAATTATTTGACTAATTTTTTTTCTCTTTGAAAATCGTCTACCAAATTTATCTACCGACATAATTAATAGTTCTCAATCACTCTAAGTTAAAGTAAAAGCTTCTACTCTTGACAGCAGATATAATAATGTTCATTTTTGAAGTGAATTCATTCTATTATATTACATTCACTCAATTCTTCAAGTATTGACATAATTTCATTATCATGATTTGTGTGTCCACTCTGTTTGGATGCTAATAATAATTGCAATCTATTAACCAATTCGTTTGCATTATCCCAATAGACATACTCGCGTTTATAATTGGAGAATTTCATGTTGAATGGTAGAACTCCAAAACCTGTAAGTGAATATTTTTTGGTTTGCACTTTTTTTCTTGTTGAAGCTCGAAACCCTTTCTTTTCACTCAAAAACGGTTTAATTATTTTGAAATATTTTGGATAAGTGGATCTTTTCAACATATTATTTGATTGCTTATGTGCTTGTGTATGATTTAAAATTCTTAAATATTCGTTCACATCTTCCGCAGTATAATGTTCAGGATTTTTCATGAATATGAGTTCATAAAGTCCTTTTGTTCTATTATATTCTTGATCATCAATTATTATATCATTTTTATCTATTTCTATCTCTTTTTTACCCAATATAAATTTATCACGATCTTCTATATATTTTTTTGCATAAATAGTATCCAAATCCTTATATTGATTCAAAAATTCCAGAAGATATTCACTAGCCAAGTCTCCAAATTTCAGCTTTAGGGATTCCATTTCGGTTTGCCCTTTAGGAGTATTCAAAATACCTCTAGCAACTGAAGTTGGTGACATTTGAGGTGTGCTTTCAAATACTTCCTTATTGTCACTGCTTTCATTCACTTCCACTTTAGCAGAACTTGTTGGTGTATTAAATTCTAATTTTGGAATTGGATGCTGTTTTATTTTTTTTTATGTATCCTTATTTTCTTTGAATTTGAGGGTATTTTTTTTGCTATAGTGTTTTCACTATCTATTTCATATTTTGTATTATTCACTAACTCTTGAAGTGGTTGTGTTATAGGCTTAAATGTTTCTTGTAACATAATATCACTATTCATTTTATTATGTTTCCATGAATTGAACTTTTGTTCGAGCACTTTACTCACTTTGATTATTTTGTGGAGCGTTTTTTATTATCCATTAGAGTAAACTCCTAGATGGATTTGAGATTAAGAAATGTATCCAATTCTTCGCAATATCGACCTTCTTGCTCACTATCCTTATCTATAACTGCGAATCCATATTCACTATCCCAACATTTTATACAGAATTCCTTGAATTTATTGAATGTCATATCACTATTCACATGATCGTCATATATATGATGTAAATTGGTTTCATCTTGTTTAAATATGATGATAAAATTTGCATTATCCCAAATCAAATGTTTTGGTATTTTTGCATATGATTGTGAAAGATAAAATAATCAATCTCATTATGTCTACCAATACTAAAATAATCACGCATACAATCTTGTTTATCACATGCAATATCAACAAAAACAATTATTGAATAGGATCGCGCATCATTTGGTTTTAAAATTTCAGTATTTACATTATAGGAGAAATATTTCATACCCTCTACTCTAGAAACACATTTTTCTAGAAATTTATATTTTGGTTGTTGTGAAGACTTAGAGTATACATGAATATTTTTGAATTTCAATCCATTTGGATGTGTAAGAAGACTAAGAAGAATATTAGTCTTTCCACAATGACTAGGACCCACAATAATACTTCTTATACTATTAGGTAAAAGTTTGCTATGTTTTTTCGAGTGAGAATTAGTTTGTATAGCATCAAAATTGTGAACTAAAAGATGCTCTTTCTGCTTAATGAATTCCATGATTACTACTTATCTTTTATATAAAAGCTGTTGTATATATACAAATAAGCTCAGTACTAAAAAAATTATTCAATGTTAACATATCACAGAGGTGGTAAAGGCTTACTTAATAAGGCAATTAACTCGTTACCTATGGAATTGCACATACCAGGTCATCAATTTTGTGGTCCAGGAACTAAATTAGACAAGAGATTGAAAAGAGGTGATACGGGTATAAATCCATTGGACGCTGCATGTCGTGAACACGATATTTCATATTTCCAAAGCAATAATTTGAAAGATAGACATAAAGCTGATAAAATATTAGAAGAAAGAGCGTGGAATAAAGTAAAATCGAAAAATTCAAGTTTTCGTGAACGAGTTGCTGCTTGGACAATAACAAACTCTATGAAAGCTGAACAAAAACTTGGTATGGGTATAAAAAAAAAAAAATGGAAAAATCAAAGAATCAGCGAGTACTGAAAACACCAAAAAAATATGATGGATTTTTACCTGTAGCAGCACTGATTCCATAAATTGGAAAGGTTTTAATTGCTGGTGCTGCAAGTGGTGCTGCTTCATATGGTGTAAAAAAAGCCCTAGGTAGTGGTTTATATTCAGAACCTCATAAGCATGGTGCGGGAATTAAAAAAAAACGAAAAAAAACAAAGAAAAGAAATTGCCAAAAAGGGCTTTGAATACTGATGATATAATCAAATTTGCTCGTGCTCATAAAATAAAATATTTCCGTGATGTATATATGCGTGATACATTACCTAAAAAACCATTAAAAAATGAGTCAGCAGTTATTAATCTCGATTCCTTTGCAAGAGCTGGTACACATTGGGTTTCCTATATAAAAAAAGGTGAAAACGTTGAGTATATCGACAGTTTTGGAAATTTAGCTCCACCAATAGAGTTAATTGAATATTTTGGAGACAAGGTTAACATCACATTCAATTATAAGCGCTATCAAAAATTTAATTCTTTCAATTGTGGTCATTTGTGTTTGAAATTCCTTATAAAATCCACAAAATAATTGTTAAATACATCAGTATAGAAATGGAGTCGATAACAATTACACTTAGTGGAAATACGTCTACACTAAGTACAGACTTCTTTCCACCAATTGATTTGAAAAGCAGTGATTATGTAATTGGATCAATCAACTTTGAATCATATCATTCAATACCAAATATTGATACAACAAATGATAAATTTTGTTATAAAACCAGTTCAAGTACAAATACAGATTTTCGAGTAATATCTATTCCAGTTGGGTCATATGAAATTGAGAATATTAACAATTTATTGAAAAAAGAATTGGGAGATCCAAATTATGATTACGATTTCGAGGAGAAACTTTATACTGATAGAATAGAGAGAGAGAAAAATGTTGCACGTAATTTCATAAGTTTAAAACCAAATAATTACACTTTTAAATGTGAGCTTAGGAGTACTGTTGATATTGATTTCACAAAAGATGATTCAATTGGATCTTTATTGGGGTTTAAAAAGCGAATATTAGAAAGAAATGTTGTTCATGAAAGTGATCTACCTGTCAACATAGTTAAGGTGAATGCTATATTAATTGAATGTAATATTGTGACTGGATCATATAAGAATGGATTACCCATGCATATTTAACATGAGTTCTATCCGACAGTAGAGCCTGGGTATAAAATCAATGAGGTTCCTTCAAATGTGATTTATTTACCAGTGAACACTCAAACCATAAACAATATAACTGTAAATACTGTTGATCAAGAAAGAAAACAAATAAATTTTCGTGGTGAAACAATAACTATCAGATTACAATTGAAAAAAATTTCATAACTGGGTATTAGTTATAAAAGAATGCAAACAACAACGAAAAGAATCAGTTCAACATCAACTATATAAAGTGTTAACAAGAGAAAATAAAAATTTCCTAAGATCACTCGGTTTAAAACTAAAAAGAGATCAAAAACAAAAACAATGAATAATATTTTAGATATTACATCTGGTGTTGCTTTCAATGATGCAATAACACGTGTTGAGATACATAATAATCAACCTATTATCGCATCAGCATTTAATAGTTGCGATGAAATAAGAATTCAAATCCAACAGCAAGATATCTATACGTTGCCTAGTCAAAGTTTTCTTTATATTGAAGGTAAACTATCAAAAGAAGATGGTAGTAAGCCTCCTGTGGATGCAAGAATAACAAATAATGGAATTGCATTCTTATTTGACGAAATTAAATATTCAATGAATAGTTTTGAAGTTGATGAGACGAAAAATATTGGAATTAGCTCAACTTTGAAAGCATATGTTTCATTAAATAAATTTGAAAGTGATAATCTTGAAAATGCTGGTTGGGGACTTAATATAAATATTCTAGACGGAAATGGTAATTTTAATATATGTGTTCCACTGAAAATGTTGCTTGGATTTTGTGAAGATAATAATAAAATATTGGTGAATGTTAGAGAAGAATTGGTGTTGATTAGAGCCAGAAATGATAATAATGCATATATTTGTACAGAAAATTTGAAATTTATTCTGAACAAAATTCAATGGCGTGTTCCTCATATATATGGTAATGACGAATATAGATTGAGATTATTGAAAATTGTCAACTCAAATCATTTCTTGAAATGTCCATTCCGTTCTTTGGATTTATATGAATATCCAATTCTTCCTTCAGCAAAAAAGCAAATTTGGTCAATTAAATGATCAACTCAATTGGAAAAACCAAGATTTGTTATTGTTGCTTTCCAAACAAATCGAAAAAATTTGAAAGATAAAAATAGTAGTCATTTTGATAGTTGCAATTTAGCGAATATTAAGCTATGTTCAAACTCAGTTTCTTATCCATATGACAATTTGATATGTACACGAAATTTTCCAAGGTCTACTATGATTTTCATGATACATATATTGGTCCTATTCTAAATAAAACAGATTTCAAAACATTTGCACCGATAACAGTAATAGATTGTTCCAATCAAAACGAAGCAGTAAAAAATAGTTCAGTTGATATACGTCTGGAGTTTGAATCAAATGATATATTTCCCGAGAATACGAGTGTTTATTGGCTTATCATACATGATCGCATTATCGAATATAATCCACTCACTAGTGCTGTTAGAGCTTCAGTATAAATTGAACTGCGAAAGAGCTAACTGAAATATGGAATTAATTGTTGATATACAAGGCTTCAATGCCAGAGATTATATAATAGTGGCAAAAGAAATTGCAATTCTTACAAGATATGGCAACAAATTGGAACATTTTTTCTTCAAAGAACCATTTCCTTGGAATAAGTTTGAACATAAATATAGAAAACAAGCAGGATGGTTGTATAATAATCACCATGGTTTAAAATGGAGTGATGGATACATACAATATGATGAAATTCCAAATTTGATTCTACCAATATCACAAGGTGCATCAACAATATATGTCAAAGGGGATATGAAGGAAACCTTCCTAGAATATTTCAACTTGAATTCCACAATAATTTCTTTGGGGGAAGAATGTAGGTCTCTTCAGAGCTTCCCATCAAATAAATCATGTTTCAGACATTTTAATAATTGTGCAATTAGTAATGTTTATGAAATAAAAAGTCACTAAGACTATAATGAAATGTATAACATCATGAATATATAAATATATAATAGAAATTTTGATGTTATTTTTGAATTATTGAATTTATTTTCAGCCGAATCAACCCTTTTTACCCCCTCCATTCACTGTTATTACATTTATCATTTTAACTTTTTGCTTTTTTTCCATATAAAGTTGAAGTATCTCATAAATCATATATTAGCTATTCAAACACTGTAGAACATGGTTCAGAAAGTGGTTCTAGTTATATTGTTAATAATTATCGCGAGTAATTGTAAAAGTGTGAAAAAAGAAAAATTTGAATCAATTATTGATTACTTATTTACATATGGATATCTTAATGTGAGTGAAGAGGAGGTCTTTAGTTCAACTGAAAAAGATCCATCGTATCTAACAGCACTAAACCTATTACAAACTAATTTTAATTTAACGCAATCCAATGAAGCAATTGAAAATGTTTTGAAACTCATTTAATCTCCTAGATGTGGTGTTAAAGATATGAATGTTTATAATACTCATTATATATTATGGGGAAATTCTACAATTACTTGGGATTCCAAATGAACAACTGGTATGGTTCAATATTTAATTGAAAAAGCTTTCAATTTATGGTCTAAATATACAAATTTGAATATTATACATTCGCCATATGATAAAAATGCTACTATTTATATTTCATTTGGAGGAATTCAACATTGGGATTCCAAGAAACGTTCTAGATGCAGGTCTCATTTTGATGGGGAGGGCATGATATTGGGACATGCTGAATTTCCAAGCTTAAGCATGCATTCAGAAATTCATATAGATAATGCAGAACAATGGTACCATGGTATGGATCCCCCTTCCAATAGTGAAGAGAAGAGTCTTTTTGCTGTTTTAGTCCACGAAATTGGCCATGCATTAGGAATTTGGCATTCAAATGATAAGAATGCAATAATGTATCCAATATATACAGAGAAAATATTCCAAAATAGTAATTATTATGATTTACACATTGATGATATAAATGCTATTCAATCATTATATGGAAAAAACATTGAGTCATTGATAACAACAACGACAAAGGCACCGACAACGACAAAGGTATTAACAACAAAAGGAACACAGAAACCAATTACAACAACCGAAAAAACTCATAATAAGCGGAAAACAAGTTCAGATTCTTCTCCTGACTTATGTAGCTTAAAAAATGTCAATAAATTTCTAATCGTAAGAAAAAAATTATATATATTTTATAATAAGTGGGTCTGGGTGAAAAATTTGAATGAAAAAAACTTTGATCCGGAGCCATATCTTATAACAGATTGGTTAAATTTTCTTCCAAGAAATTTCTTGAGAATGAATGGTATTTACTAAAGACCAAATGGAAATATTGTATTATTCATAAATAACGTAAGTTATAATATGAAGTTTCCATCTTTAGAATTGGAAAATATTGCCAATCCCTACCATCAAAATAGTATAACCTATATTAATGGAGCTGTATCTACCAATAGTGGTCAAACATATATATTTCATAAAAATAATTGTTTCATAAAAATTGATGAATGCAGATTTTTCGCTTCAGAAATCGGAAGTGTAGATGATGAGTTCCCCGGTATTCCAAATAATATAGAATCTGTATTCAAGTATACAAATGGACGATTATATTTTTTCATTAATGATTATTATTATGAATTTGATGAATTCTCAAAGTCAGTTGTAAAAGCAGAGAAATTCAATCTCTCTATGTTCAATATTGATTGTCCCAATATCAATTTATATGAGCAATTAAAAATACTACTATCAAAAATCTTGTATTCACAATAATTGTTTTCTTAATTTTTTTTCTTACTCCCCACCATCAGCCCCCTTCCTCCACCTCTTACCTCTAATTGTATATATATATAATTCCATACAAACTTTGTTTTTTCAACATTGTGATAATTTCATTACTCTAAATAATGGTAAACTACAGATTAAGGTATTTATTCTTGAAAAATGTCAAATAATAGTGGAATAGTCTGTTTGAAAATAATAGCATACGATTTGCTGAACATAAAATATCATTGTGATCTGATAAAAGAAGAAGATATTGGAAGCTATAAGAACATAATTGAATCAACTTCAAGCAAATGTGGTTATAATGATAATTCACTTCTCAAATTAATTGGAAAGCTGGCTCCAATAGCATATATTTGCAAAAAAATAAGTAAGGAGAAATTTGATTCAATATTGGAATCATTTAGTGGAATGAATTTATTGCAAATTTGGGGAAGACTTCCGCTGGAGTATAAATTACATCCTAAAGTTATATTGAGATTACCATGTGTGGAGCATACAAATCTACCAATCCATCATATCCATGTTGATGGACCACCACCTAACATTGAAAACTGTCAGTCTTGTAAGACCAAATTTGAAATGTATCATCAAAAATATTCCAATAAATAAAAGAAAAAGAAGATCAACTAATAGAGATATTTATTCATTCAATTTTTTTTTGTCAACAAAATATTTATATTTATACATATACATTTTATTCTCTATAATCATGAATATAATTTATTATTATTCATTATTCTGATTGTTTAGCCGATTGTTTTTTGAAGTAGTAATAATTTCAATTGACGCTAAAATACATTATTATAATTTGATAATATTTCTTCCATTGCTAAATTATAAACATTATTTGTTTCATCGATTATATTTTTTAAATTTGTGTAAATATCACCATCACAAGAAGATGCTTGTCGCATTACACTCAAATAATAATCCAAGAAATTCAATAATTCTAAATGTCATCTAAGTGATTAGTATTTTCAAATATATTGCGAATAGATGTATCACTTGAATAAATTTGATTATTCTGTGATTCAATTATCATAATTTTATCATTTTCTATAACATCAAATAATAATTTATGATTTGAAATCGAATATGATTCAACAACTGAAAGTACCCTCAAAAATCCTATAATAATATTATAGCACCTAAGAAACTCATACCAGTCAAGTCGTTTAAAATCGATGAACTTGTCAATTCTACTATTGTATATTCTAATGATACTTTCTAAATTGTCTGTTGGATCAAATCCAATGTGTATCCAAATATTCGTATTAAGCAAAAATCTATGTTCCATAATCAATTTAGATTTGACGAAACCTCTAGAGAGTGCTAAGTCAAATTCATATAGACCCTCCACTACTTCTTCAACGACTTCTGCTTCTGCTTGTTCTGCATTATTCTCAAGGAGAGGAACTTCATTTAATATTTCTTCATTCTTATTCATATTACTTTTTCTTTTTGTTTTTGTTGCCAATGCATCATTTTGATTGATATGCTCGCAAGATGGTTTTGTATGCAGTGGATACTTTCTTTTCTGTATATTGTTGTCAGTATTTTCATTACCTTGCTGTAAATGAATATTTTCAAATAATTTCTCTTGAAAAAATTAATTGAAATTACTTACAATTTTTGTCATTTATAGATGATTTTTTTTTTCTTGGAAGATATGATAATAGAAAACTGAATAGTTTGTATCACTTGGAGTTTCAAACCCATACTGAATTTAGTATGCAAAAATTTTTCTACATATGCAAATAAGACATTGATAACCCCAAACATGAGATCACAAGTGATGCAAGTCCGCTTATCAGAAATAAATTATTGAATCTGCAAATTTATAATCAAGAAATTGGAAAAATTCATGTACACAATTATTATGAATTTATTAGTAGTTTGTCTAGTGGACAATAGATAGCACCACACACAAAAAAGAAATCCCTGCATTTAACGTTAGTTAGTCTGTTGGGTGTTGAATGGCACCTCTCATCTCATATCCCAGGAGATGAAGTTCGTGGTGGAATGTGTGAATAACGTTATTATTGTCATTCATGTTACAGAGATCTATCACATCAATTAGTAGTTCATCTAGTAGATAATAGATGGTGCCACACTCAAAAAAAGAAAAATCTTTTCCATTCAACGCTAGTTAGATTGTTGGATGATAGGTGGCACCACTCATCACAACACATCCCAAGAGATGACGTTAGTGGTAAAATGAGTGTGTAAATAACGTTATTATTGTAATTCATGGTACAGAGATCTATCACATCAATTAGTAGTTTGTCTAGTGAACAATAAATGGCGCCACACGCAAAAAGAAAATAGAAATCTTTATCCATTCAACGCTAGTTAGTCTGTTGGATGATAGGTGGCGCCACTCACCACTGCTCAAGAGATGGCGCCACTCGTAAATGTTCTGATAACGTCACCGCTGTTCAGATAACGTCACTGCTCGCGTTATCTTTGAAATCTTAGATCGTTATCTGAGCCAGAATCGGCCTCACTCATCTACTAACACGGAATATGATGTATTTGTCGATAGATTCATTCATATTATAGGAATATGAACTTTTTGATTGTGAAAATCTGCGCTTAAAAGCGTGATTCGACTCATTTCAAAGTTTGTGAAACTGCAAATAGCACTCTAAAAACACGAAATGTGATGTATTTGGTGCTAGATTCTGCCATATAACCCACTTTTGAAGCAAAATCTTACTTCTGAGCAAATACACAGAGTCAAAAATTTCTCAACGATACTCAGAAAAAACGCTGATAACTCGCTGGAAACGCAAAATTTTGTGCATTTGAGGACGAATTCGTGCGTATTATGCTGTATTGAATAGATTTATGTGATTTGCGATACTTCGAAACTGCTCAGAATGTGATAATTTTGACTTATTCCAAACTTCATATAACTGCAGATAGCGCTCTGAGAACACAAAGTATTATGTTTTCGTCGATAGATTCATACATAATATGAGGTCCTGTTTAGGAATATGAACTTTTTGATTGTGAAAATCTGCGCGGAGAAGCGTGATTTCGAATTACTCCAAACTTTGTTAAACTGCAAATAGCACTCTAAAAACACGAAATATGATGTATTTGGTGCTAGATTCTGCCATATAACGCACTTTTGGAGCAAAGTCTTGCTTCTAAGCAGATTGACAGTCAGAAATTTCTCAACGAGACTCAGAGAAAACGCTGATAACTCGCTGAAAACGCAGAATGTAGTGTATTTGAGGACGGAATCATGCGTATTATGTTGTATTGGATGAATTTCTGTGTTAAGCGATACTTTGAAACTGCTCAGAATGTGGTAAATTTGACTTATTTCAAACTTCATATAACTGCAGATAGCGCTCTGAAAACACGATATATGATATTTTTATCGATAGATTCATACAAATTATGAGGTTCTAAATAGGAATATGAACTTTTTGATTTTGAAAATCTGCGCGGAAAAGCGTGACTTCGACTTATTCCAAAGTTTGTGAAACTGCAAATAGCACTCTAAAAATGCGAAATATGATGTATTTGGTGCTAGATTCTGCCATATGACGCACTTTTGAAGCAAAAACTTGCTTCTGAGCAGATTTACAGAGTCAAAAATTTCTCAACGAGACTCAGAAAAAACGCTGATAACTTGCTAAAATCGCAAAATTTAGTGCATTTGAGGACGGATCCATGCGTATTTTGTTGTATTGGATGGATTTATGTGATTTGCGATACTTTGAAACTGCTCAGAATGTGGTAATTTTGACTTATTTCAAACTTCATATAACTGCAGATAGCGCTCTGAAAACACGGAATATGATGTTTTTGTCGATAGATTCATACATATTATGAGGTCTCGAGTGGTGATATGAACTTTTTGATTGTGAAAATCTGCGCGGAAAAGCGTGATTTCGACTTATTCCAAAGTTTGTAAAACTGCAAGCAGCACTCTAAAAACACAAAATATGATGTATTTGGTACTAGATTCTGCCATATAACGCACTTTTAAAGCAAAATCTTGCTTCTAAGAAGATTTACAGAGTCCAAAATTTCTCAACGAGACTCAGAAGAAACGCTGATAACTCGCTGGAAACGCAGAATTTTGTGCATTTGAGGACGGATTCATGCATATTATGTTGTATTGGATAGATTAGTGTGATTTGCGATACTATGAAACTGCTCAGGAAGTGGTAATTTTGACTTATTTCAAACTTCATATAACTACAGATAGTGCTCTGAAAACACCTAATATGATGTTTTTGTCAATAGATCCATACATATCATGAGGTCCTGTATAGGAATATGAACTTTTTGATCGCAAAAATCTGCGCGGAGAAGCGTGATTTCGACCTTTTCCAAAGTTTGTAAAACTGCAAATAGCACTTTGAAAAACACGAAATATGATGTATTCGGTGCTAGATTCTGCCTTATAACGCACTTTTGAAGCCAAATCTTGCTTCAAAGCAGATTTACAGAGTCCAAAATGCCTCAACGAGTCTCAGAAAAAACGCTGATAACTCGCTGGAAACGCAGAATTCTGTGCATTTGAGGACGGATTCATGCGTATTATGTTGTATTGGATAGATAAGTGTGATTTGCGATACTTTGAAACTGCTCAGGAAGTGGTAATTTTGACTTATTGCAAACTCCATATAACTGCAGATAGTGCTCTGAGAACACTAAGTATGATGTTTTTGTCAATAGATCCATACATATCATGATGTCCTGAATAGGCATATGAACTTTTTGATTGTGAAAATATGCGCGGAAAAGCGTGATTTCGACTCATTCCAAAGTTTGTAAAACTGCAGATAGCACTCTAGAAAAACAAAATTTAATTTATTTAGTGCTAGATTCTGCCATATAACGCACTTTTGGAGCAAAATCTTGCTTCTGAGCAGATTAACGAAGTCAAAAATTCTTCAACGAGACCCAGCAAAAACGCTGATAACTTGCTGGAAACGCAAAATTTTGTGCATTTGAGGACGGATTCATGCGTATTATGTTGCATTGGATAGATTAATGTGATTTGCGATACTTTGGAACTGCTCAGAATGTGGTAATTTTGACTTATTTCAAACTTCATATAGCTGCAGATAGCGCTCTAAAAACACGAAATATGATGTTTTTGTCGATAGATTCATACATATTATGAGCTTCTGAATAGGAATATGAACTTTTTGATTGTGTAAATCTGCGCGGAAAAGCGTGAATTCGACTTATTCCAAAGTTTGTAGAACTGCAAATAGCACTCTAAGAACACAAAATATGATGTATTTGGTGCTAGATTCTGCCATATAACGCTTTTTTGAAGCAAAATCCTACTTCTGAGCAGATTCACAGAGTCAAAAATTTCTCAACGAGACTCAGAAAAAACGCTGATAACTTGCTGGAAACGCAAAATTTAGTGCATTTGACGAAGGGTTCATGCGTATTATGTTGTATTTGATAGATTCATGTGATTTGCGATACTTTGAAACTGCTCAGAATGTGGTAATTTTGACTTATTTCAAACTTCAAATAACTGCAGATACCGCTTATAACTTGCTGGAAACGCAAAATTTAGTGCATTTGAGGACGGATTCATACGTATTATGTTGTATTAGATGAATTTCTGTGTTTTGCGATTCTTTTAAACTACTCAGAATGTGGTAATTTTTACATATTTCAAACTTCATATAATAGCAGATAGCGCTCTGAAAACACGATATATGATGTTTCCATCGATAGATTCATACATATTATGAGGTCCTGAATAGGAATATGAAGTTTTTGATTTTGAAAATCTGCGTTGAAAAGCGTGATTCCGATGTATTCCAAAGTTTGTAAAACTGCGAATAGCACTCTAAAAATACGAAAGATGATGTATTTGGTGCTAGGTTCTGCCATATAACGCACTTTTGAAGCAAAATCTTGCTTCTGAGCAGATTTACAGAGTCAAAAATCTCTCAACGAGACTCAGAAAAAACGCTGATAACTTGCTGGAAACGCAAAATTCAGTGCATTTGAGGACGGATTCATGCGTATTATGTTGTATTGGATAGATTTATGTGATTTGCGATACTTTGAAACTGCTCAGAATGTGGTAATTTTGACTTATTCCAAACTTCATATAACTGCAGATAGCGCTCTGAAAACACGAAATATGATGTTTTTGTCGATAGATTCATACATAATATGAGGTCCTGTATAGGAATATGAACTTTTTGATTGTGAAAATCTGCGCGGTAAAGCGTGATTACGAGTTATTCCAAAGTTTGTAAAACTGCAACTATCACTCTAAAAACACAAAATATGATGTACTTGGTTACTATATTCTGCCATATAACGCACTTTTGAAGCAAAAGCTTGCTTCTAAGCAGATTGACAGAGTCAAAAATTCCTCATCGAGAAATTTTTGACTCTGTAAGTCTGCTCAGAAGCAAGTTTTTGCTTCAAAAGTGCGTTATATGGCAGAATCCAGCACCAGATACATCATATTTCGTATTTTTAGAGTGCAATTTGCAGTTTTACAAACTTTGGAATGAGTCAAAATCACGCTTTTCCGCGCAGATTTTCTGAATCAAAAAGTTCATATTCCTATCCAGGACCTTGTAATTTGTATGAATCTATCGATAAAAACATCATATATCGTGTTTTCAGAGCGCTATCTGCAGTTATATGAAGTTTGAAATAAGTCAAAATTACCACATTCTGAGCAGTTTCAAAGTATCGCAAATCACATGAATCCATCAAATACAACATAATACGCATGAATCCGTCCTCAAATGCACTGGAATAAGCGTTTCCAGCAAGTTATCAGCGTTTATTCTGAGTCTCGTTGAGAAATTTTTTAATCTGTAAGTCTGCTCAGAAGCAAGTTTTTGCTTCAAAAGTGCGTTATATGGCAGAATCCAGCACCAGATACATCATATTTCGTATTTTTAGAGTGCAATTTGCAGTTTTACAAACTTTGGAATGAGTCAAAATCACGCTTTTCCGCGCAGATTTTCTGAATCAAAAAGTTCATATTCCTATTCAGGACCTCGTAATTTGTATGAATCTATCGATAAAAACATCATATATCGTGTTTTCAGAGCGCTATCTGCAGTTATATGAAGTTTGAAATAAGTCAAAATTACCACATTCTGAGCAGTTTCAAAGTATCGCAAATCACATGAATCTATCAAATCGCAAAACACAGAAATTCATCCAATACAACATAATACGCATGAATCCGTCCTCAAATGCACAAAATTCTGCGTTTCCAGCGAGTTATCAGCGTTTTTTCTGAGTGTCGTTAAAGAATTTTTGACTCCGTAAATCTGCTCAGAAGCAACATTTAGCTTCAAAAGTGCGTTATATGGCAGAATCTAGCACCAAATAAATTGAATAAACGCTGATAGCCTGCTGGAAACGCTTAATTCAGTGCATTTGAGGACGGACTCATGCGTATTATGTTGTATTTGATAGATTCATGTGATTTGCGATACTTTGAAACTGCTCAGAATGTGGTAATTTTGACTTATTTCAAACTTCATATAACTGCAGATAGCGCTCTGAAAACACGAAATATGATGTTTTTGTCGATAGATTTATACGTTTTATGAGGTCCTGGATAGGAATATGAACTTTTTGATTGTGTAAATCTTCGCGGAAAAGCGTGATTCCGACTTATTCCAAAGTTTGTAAAACTGCAAATAGCACTCCAAAAACACAAAATATGATGTATTTGGTGCAAGATTCTGCCATATAACGCACTGTTGAAGCAAAATCTTGATTCTGAGCAGATTTACAAAGTCTAAAATTTCTCAACGAGACCCAGAAAGAACGCTGATAACTTGCTGGAAACGCAAAATTTTGTGCATTTGAGGACGGATTCATGCGTATTATTTTGTATTGGATAGATTTATGTGTTTTGCGATACTTTGAAACAGCTTAGAATGTGGTAATTTTGACTAATTTCAAACTTCATATAACTGCAGATAGCGCTCTGAAAACACGAAATATAATGATTTGACGATAGATTCATACATATTATGAGGTCTTGTATAGGAATTTGAACTTTTTGATTCCGAAAATCTGCGCAGAAAAGCGTGATTTCGACTTTCTTCAAAGTTTGTAAAACTGCAAACAGCACTCTAAAAATACGAAATATGATGTATTTGGTGCTAGATTCTGCCATATAACGCACTTTTGAAGCAAAATCTTGCTTCTGAGCAGATTTACGGAGGCAAAAATTTTTCAACGACACTCAGAAAAAACGCTGATAACTCGCTGGAAACGCAAAATTTTGTGCATTTGAGGACGGATTCATGCGTATTATGTTGTATTGGATGGATTTTTGTGTTTTGCGATACTTTGAAACTGCTCAGAATGAGGTAATTTTGACTTATTTCAAACTTCATATAAATGCAGATAGCGCTCTGAAAACACGAAATATGATGTTTTTGTCGATAGATTCATACATATCATGAGGTCCTGAATAGAAATATGAACTTTTTGATGGTGAGAATCTGCGCGGAAAAGCGTGATTTCGACTTATTTCAAAGTTTGTAGAACTGCAAATAGCACTCTAAAAACACAAAATTTAGTTTATTTGATGCTAGATTCTGCCATATAACGCACTCTTGAAGCAAAATCTTTCTTCTGAGCAGATTTACGGAGTCAAAAATTTTTCAACGAGACTCAGAAAAAACGCTGATAACTTGCTGGAGACGCAAAATTTTGTGCATTTGAGGACGGATTCATGCGTATTATGTTGTATTGGATAGATTTATGTGATTTGCGATACTCTGAAACTCCTCAGAATGTGGAAATTTTGACTTATTTCAAACCTCATATAACTGCAGATAGCGCTCTGAAAACACGAAATATGATGTTTTTGTCGATAGATTCATACATAATATTGGGTCCTGTATGGGAATATGAACTTTTTGATTGTAAAAATCTGCGCGAAGAAGCGTGATTCCGAATTATCCCAAACTTTGTAAAACTGCAAATAGTACTCTAAAAACACGAAATATGATGTATTTGGTGTTAGATTCTGCCATAAAACGCACTTTTGAAGCAAAATCTTGCTTCTTAGCAGATTTACAGAGTCAAAAATTCCTCAACGAGACTTAGAAAAAACGCTGATAACTTGGTGGAAACGCAAAATTTTGTGCATTTGGAGACGGATTCATGCGTATTATGTTGTATTGGATAGATTGGTGTGATTTGCGATACTTTGAAACTGCTCAGGAAGTGGTAATTTTGACTTATTCCAAACTTCATATAACTGCAGATAGTGCTCTGAAAACACTTAATATGATGTTTATGTCAAAAGATTCATACATATCATAAGGTCCTCAATAGAAATATGGACTTCCTGATGGTGAAAATCTGCGCGGTAAAGCGTAATTTCGACTTTTTCCAAAGTTTGTAAAACTGCAAATAGCACTCTAAAAACACAAAATTGAAATCATTTGGTGCTAGATTCTGCCATATAACGCACTTTTGAAGCAAAATCTTGCTTCTGAGCAGATTTACGGAGTCAAAAATTTCTCAACGAGACTCAGAAAAAACGCTGATAACTTGCTGGAAACGCAAAATTCTGTGCATTTGAGCACGGATTCATGCGTATTATGTTGTATTGGATAGATTATTGTGATTTGCGATACTTTGGAACTGCTTAGAATGTGGTAGTTCTGACTTATTTCAAATTTCATATAACTGCAGATTGCGCTCTAAAAACACAAAATATGATGTTTTGTTCGATAGATTCATACATATTATGAGGTCCTGAATAGGAATATGAACTTTTTGATTGTGTAAATTTGCGCGGAACAGCGTGATTTCGACTTATTCCAAAGTTTGTAAAACTGCAAATAGCACTCTAAAAACACAAAATATGATGTATTTGGTGCAAGATTCTGCCATATAACGCACTTTTGAAGCAAAATCTTGATTCTGAGCTGATTTACAGAGTCAAAAATTTCTCAACGAGACTCAGAAAGAACGCTGATAACTTGCTGGAAACGCAAGATTTTGTGCATTTGAGGACGGATTCATGCTTATTATGTTGTATAGGATAGATTTATGTTTTTTTTCAATACTTTGAAACAGCTTAGAATGTGGTTATTTTGACTAATTTCAAACTTCATATAACTGCAGATAGCGCTCTGAAAACACGAAATATGATATTTTCGACGATAGATTCATACATATTATGAGGTCCAGAATAGGAATATGAACTTTTTGATTTTGAAAATCTGCGCGGGAAAGCGTGATTTCGACTTACTCCAAAGTTTGTAAAGCTGCAAATAGCACTCTAAAAATACGAAATATGATGTATTTGGTGCTAGATTTTGCCATATAACGTACTTATGAAGCAAAAACTTGCTCCTGAGCAGATTTACAGAGTCAAAAATTTCTCAACGAGACTCAGAAAAAACGCTGATAACTTCCTGGAAACGCAAGATTCAGTGCATTTGAGGACTTGTTTTAAAAAGAATGCTAAATTGTTTGTTGATAATTCTCCTGAAGTAAAACATGAAAAAAATTGGGAAAACTTTAAGAAGAAGATAATTGAAAGATTTGCCCCTGAAAAGAATTATGTTAGCATTGAACATCTATTTTCGAGCTGTTTTCAACGCACTGGGAAATGCGTTGAAGATCATGCAGACAGACTGAAAGTGTCAGGGCAACATTTGTACGAACCTGTTGCCGATGCGGCGAAACAAACTATGGTTAACGAGATGTTGGAGAAAAGAATTGTTAAACAATTAATTTTTGGTGTTTTGCCTCATTTGCAACGTGATTTGATTATTAATAACCTTGCAACGTTAAATAATGCCGTAGCATTAGCAAAAAATTACGAGCATGCTGAAAAATTGACTCGCGGCGAAAGAATTGCTATAAACTTTGTGGGTGAAAACGAACTTGTAGCAAAATTAGATATACTTACAGAAAAAAATTGAACAGCTAGAAAGTAGTAATAATGTAAATTCTAATTTCAATCATTCTAGTCCTTTGAATAACCAGCCGAGTACAAGTAGTTTTCAGACTCACCAGAACTCAAGTAATTCTTTTAAAAACTATGGTAATTATGACAGTAACAGGAGGAACAATCATTTTAATCCTAACCAAAGAACAAGACAAAATGATTCTAGGTCTACGCTAAATCTTGAAAATATAATGTGTTTTAAATGTTGTAAATTAGGACATTTTGCAAAATATTGTCAAAATACAACCACATTCGATTCAAGTTCGAAAGCCTGTTCTCGTTGCAAAAAACAAGGTCATAGAACAATCGAGTGTAAAAACAGAAATGTAACATTTTCCGAAACAGAAAATAGCGATTTAAACGAAAATCAGTCGTAGACGTCCGCAAATCTAGCGACTCATTTGGCCACAAACGCATAATTCATCATAATGTAACAATGGTACCCTAAAGTAAAAGTTCAGTAAGTAATTGCATTATTTTAGATCTAGGAAACAAAAGTTATAAATTTTTAATTGATACAGGGGCCAGTGTTAGTATTATTAAGCGAAACGTGGTAGAAGGGGAAAATTTAGTTATTCAAAAATTAGACTCAAATCGATTGATAAC
Source organism: Dromius quadrimaculatus (assembly GCA_963989225.1). Taxonomy (NCBI): domain Eukaryota; kingdom Metazoa; phylum Arthropoda; class Insecta; order Coleoptera; family Carabidae; genus Dromius; species Dromius quadrimaculatus. The sequence goes on along the minus strand of CAXDIG010000243.1, from coordinate 8,219 downwards.
AAGTATTTCAGGTGATGAATTACCAATTTTAGGAACGGCGAATGTCAATTTAAATTTAAGAAATAAATGTAAAAATCACGAATTTATAGTATAGAGTAATGATTTATTAATAAACACAGATGGGCTGATAGGGTTAGACTTTATGGAAAAATATAATGCACATATTAATTATGAAAGGGCTGAAATTAGTTTGGATAAGATTCTTTTTAAAATAGCTACGGTTTTCAACCATAGGGTTTAGGATAAATTACATGAAGTAACGGAAACAAAAATTACAAGCAAACATAGTACAGATGTATCTAAGAATCCGATCTGTACTATGGAAAATTAGACAGTCTCTTCAAATCGTGATAGATGTGTTCCAGTTACTAAGAGTAAAAATCTAATATCCGAAAATGAGAAAATGAAAGTCAGTAACACCACGGACAAACGAAATAGCGATGTTCTTAAAGGTTCATTGCCAATTTCGGAGAAATCGTTAGTCTTCTCAAGAAGTGGAGGTTCAGATAAGGAGAATAATATTAGTAGTTTAAAAGGAAATGTTGAAACAAATTCTAGGACCAAGCCAAGCTATGCCAAATTGAAGGGTAAGATTACGATTCCGCCGCGTACCGAAATGATATGTACGGCGTATAGAGAACAGTGGAAAAGTAATAGTAATTTAGGAGATATTTCAATAGAACCAGAAGATGAGTTTGAACCTATATGGGATCGAGAACGAATATTTCAGGAACAACGCAAAGATAGAGACATACAAAATCTTTTACAAAATATAGAAACAGAAAATGACTATTTTCTAGACAACGACGGCGTCATTTACAAGAAAAGAAACTACAGCGAACGAGAAGACAGAATATTAACTCCAGCCGCCATGATAAAAAATATACTTCTCATGTTTAACGATATGCCTCAAGGTGGCCATCTTGGGTTCGAAAAAACATACGAGAAGATAAAACGAAAATTTTACTGGAAGGGAATGACGCAAACAATAAAAGATTATTGTGCAAACTGCATATCCTGCAACGAGAGAAAGACGTCATCACATTTGAAGCCGGCTCCTCTTCAGAAGTTTTCGGACGAATTGTTTCCATTTGAACGTGTTTCCATGGACATTGTTGGACCACTCACACCGACTTCTCAAGGTAACAAGTACATCCTGACTTTCCAGGATGCATACACTCGTTATCCGGAGGCAATTGCGCTTCCTAACCAAAAAGCGGAAACCATAGCGAAAGCATTTGTCACCGAGATAGTAACACGTCATGGAACCCCAAAGCAACTCTTAACCGACCAGGGTGCTAATTTTTTGTCAGAATTTTTCAAGAACGTCTGCAGACCACTCGGCATCAAGAAATTGCAAACAACCGCATACCATCCCATGTGCAACGGAAGAATAGAAAGAATGCACAAAACTATTTCCGATTGTCTGTCTCATTACATTAAAGAAGACCAGTCCGACTGAGATACGTGGTTACCATATGTTATGATGGCTCTCAGGAGCATGATGAATGCTAGCACTGGAGAGACGCCATTCTTTTTGCTGTACGGTCAAGAATTCGAATTACCATTTCATGACAATCTAACACCAAATTGTACGAGTAGGTTCGAAGATAATGACCTTGTATCAAGGTTGCATGCTGCTCGTGAAATCGTCCGACAGAAACTTAAAATTTCTCAAGAAAAAGTGAAAAAAATGTATAACCAGAAATCAGCACCTGCTACGTTACAATCAGGACAGTACGTATTCCTACACGAAATGGCAACTCCGGTTGGATTATCTAGAAAGCTCGTTAGACCATGGAGTGGGCCATACTTAATAACTGCACAAACAAGTCCGGTAGATTTCAAAATAAGAAACGTAACAACAGGTAAAGAAAAAATTGTCCACGTAAATCTTCCTAAACCCTACCTACATGAAGTAATCGAGCCCATAGAACAACCGCTCGCTGATCAAGCTTTCTCAAAACCGGAAAATATTTTGGATTATTGCATACACGATCCAGTTGGTAACACACCGGACTACGAAAACGGAGATAACAGTAACCATACCAGCGTAAACGACGATTCATTACTAGATGAAAACTCCGATTATAACCCAGTCACTGATAGTGACCATGAGTTACAATCCGAGAGTGATACTCCAGGTGATAATCAGCACAGGTATTTGACGCGAAGCTCTGGTCGTCCACCAGACTTACCGTGGATATCAAATAACAGAAGTTAATCTGTTAATTAGGAAAATAAAAAAATAAATGAATAAATATATAGATTTATAATTAAGAGTTAGATTAATAAGATAAATAATGAATTTTAGGAGGGAGGAGATTTTTTTTTTTTTAGGTTTTGTATTTATATTTATTGATAATATTCATGTTTTAGACATAATTATTTACGCGTTGTTCATCGCTCACTGTATCGGGGACCCGGTACTGCAGCTGGATAAAGGCCTTGTCTTCGTAAAAGAAGGGAATATCCTACTCACGGGAGATAGCTGGATAATTAGTACCGATATTAAGATCACTGAATACCATACGCTCGTAGATGTTTTTGATGCATTTCTAGCAGACGCAATGCAGGTCGATTTAGATCTTGGGAAAGACTTGAGTGACAACCAGAAAGAAGCTCTGAATAAAATGGTAAGTAGAGAAATTGAAATTCTAAAAGCTGATGTTACTAAAGTAAAGAACAAATTAATAAATCTATTGAAAACAGTAGCTCCCTCAAAAGAGAGAGTGAAAAGAGGACTTATAAATTTAGGTGGAAATATTTTAAAAATTTTATTTGGAACAGCTGACGATAATGATTTATTAGAGATTAATGATAAAATAAATAATTTGACATTAGACTCAGATGGAATAACAAACTTAATGACGGAACAAGTTACTGTAATTACAAATGTTGAAAGTAACGTTGAGAAGTTGAGTAGAAATTTTGAAAAATTCAAAACTATTACAACTTTATTGAGCAATAGAATAGAACATTTGAAAAATAAGGAGAATGAGAATCTGCTGCAGTCGCTTCATTTTAACTCAGCGATACGTTTGGCTGAGTACGTTCTAAACGAGCTCAAAGAGACAGTTGCCGATTTCGCAAACGCCTTAGAAATAACTGCTTTACATAAATTAAGTTCATTTTTTGTCAATCCTTCATCACTTGCTCTTGCTTTACAACAAATACAGCATATTTTACCACCGACATTTACTTTGCTAACATCAGATTCTGAAAAAAATATTTTTCTTTATTATGACATAGCATATGTACACGCGGTATATTTCAATGAAACTATCAGATTATTTGCCGAATTGCCCCTCAAATCTATGGGCCGATATTTCGAAGTACACCGCGCTTTATTATTACCTCATAAAATAAATATAGAAGGATATAAATTGTACATCGATCCTGATTATGAATATTTCGGTATTTCGGAGGGTGGGCAGTTTTATTTGGAATTCAATTTAGAAGAAATGTCTTAGTGTAAAGACGGGCTCATAAAAATCTGCCGCACGATAGTTCCAGTAAGGAGAATTACAGATGCATCGTGTTCAAGCGCTTTATATACAGGAAACTATAAGCAAACACAAAAACTTTGTAAACAAAAAGTTACAAATGATACGCGTTCTATTTTTCATCGTATAAAGCAAACAAATGGTTGGATTTACAGTGTGAATGAAGACGTTTTAACCATTAATTGTCCAAAAGTACTTTCGTTAGATACTACGGTCACCAAGCAAATAATAACTGGGACCGGAGTTTTAAATGTGCCTTCAGCCTGTATTGTTCATAATGCTAATTATTTTCTGTTGTAGCATAGCATTACAAATACTCATATGAAAATCAATTTATTTAATAACATCGTAGTTCCACCGTTAGTAGAAAATGCCTCTCACATAGCAAATATCATTTTGGAAGAAAACGAAAGAGATGAAATTTCAGAAATTGTAGCAAGCATCGATACAGTAGATGCATTGAAACATATGGACGTGGAAATTTTAAGAAAGCATGTAAATGACTTCAGAACTCATCAAGTTCACAAAAAATATATGGATTTTGGATTTAGTTCCCCAACAATGTTGTTGGTATTAGTCATTATAATTTCAATAAAAAGAGAATTTTTAAAGAAATGCTGGAGAAATACTCCGGCGAAACAAATCAAAAATGTATCCAATAACATAGACTTACCCATCATTGTTGTCCCTAGCTCTCCCCAAAATACACCAGCAATTAGGCAAGAGAGTTCTCAGTCAAATGAAGTCTATAAACTTCTGAACAAATTATCAAAATCAGAATCAGTTTTTAATAAGGATTTTTTTTTTTTAATTTTAACGATAGATTTTTTTTTTTTTTTAATGAAGTAGATAACTAAAAGAGTTTTCAAGTATACTTTAGGCTGAGAGATTTGCCTTGCTTGCCTTTGTCTATTGCAGAAAGGCTCTCAAGCTAAAATATAAATGAACATATCTACATGCAGAGTAGAATTAATATTATGATCTTAGGATTTACGAAAATTCTAGAAATTATTATTAGGTGTAGTCTAACTTAAAATAGTTTTCTTTTGTTTAGTTTATAAGTTAGGGCACTAGGTGACTAAGAAATTTTAATTATTAGCATTAAGATTGTTGTTATAAGTTGATACTGCCAAGGAATCACAATTGTTTCAGTGTATGCCACCACGCCAGGAATGCACTCCCGCTGAGGTTGACCGGTGGACCCTACTCGAGCTATCCATGATTAGAACATCGAGAGCCTGCTTCGTTCAGGAGATAGGCAGTTCAACCTATGCGACCTATGCGAGTCGACAAAGTATGTAGAACCTTCCGGATCGGAGGTATTTCATCAAACTATCGGCGAAACTAAGCAACTCAGCAAAATACTCCAGCAATTACACATACAATTGCCAGGACTACACATTCATTTCGAAGCCTTCTTGCAAGCAGCTCACACAATCGCTCAAGGAATAACACCAGGAGTAAACCCCCCAGCAGGATGTGTCAGTTCGGGTAATAGGGAAGGACAAGTGACAATATAGACATTGACAAGTGGTAGTTATAAATTTAAATTAGATGTTAAGTAGTTATATTTCTTAAGAAAGTATAACTACTCCAAGGGGAAAGGAGTGTGACAAACGGCGAGCTGATTTATTGATTCATAGTTGATATACCGTCATTGGAAATCTTTTCATTTGGCAATTATATGAAATTTTGTTTATTAGTATAGTAGTCGCAAAGTTCATTATAAATATTCAAATTCTAAGTTTCGGACCCTGGAAAATTAGTCATCTTCGAAAATATTTGAATAAACTATCTCTGGAAGATAACGCCGACGTGAAGTTTGAACCCCTAGCTATGCGTCATTGGTTTAAGCGGAATTCTTATTCTTGCGTCGATATGTGTTTTCGGGGGGTTAATTTCATCCAATTAGAGAGTCAAAACTTACCACCCCCAACTTGTAAGTGGGAGAGAAATTTCCAAAGACGGGGAGTTGATATTTTGAAAAGTCAGTCGTTATCCTGTGATCAAAAAGAATAAGTGCCCTGAAAAGAAGACCGAATAAGCTCAGCCAAGTCGACTCCTAATCCCTATAATGTTACGTAAGTGATAACTGTTTTTATATATATGTTTTGTTAGCTAGTAAGATTTTTAGTTAGTATTATAGTTGATTTTCTTGTCGTTTTCCGCTTTAAGTTCATATTAATAGTTACATTCAATTAAACCTATTTTTATATCCATTTTAATTCAATTCTTTCCAAAATAAATATATTTCATTTAGTTCGTTTACTTTTCTTTTCTGACTGTTTTATTATAGTCAGTGGTGGCAGCGCTACTACAGTTTGAATTAGTATATTCAATAACGTGCGATAAAAACCGTCTTGTCACAGGAATATGAACTTTTTGATGGTGAAAATCTGCGCGGAAAAGCGTGATTTCGACTTATTCCAAAGTTTGTTAAAACTGCAAATAGCACTCTGAAAACATAAAATTTAATTTATTTGGTGCTAGATTCTGCCATATAACGCACTTTTGAAGCAAAATCTTGCTTCTGAGAAGATTTACGGAGTCAAAAATTTTTCAACGAGACTCAGAAAAAACACTGATAACTTGCTGGAATGCGGTAATTTTGACTAATTCCAAACTTCATATAACTGCAGATAGCGCTCTGAAAATACGAAATATGATGTTTTTGTCGATAGATTCATACATATATGAGGTCCTGAATAGGAATATGAACTTTTTGATTGTAAGAAACTGCGCGGTACATCGTGATTTCGACTAATTCCAAAGTTAGTAAAACTGCAAATAGCACTCTAGGAAACACAAAATATGATGTATTTGGTGCAAGATTCTGCCATATAACGCATTTTTGAAGCAAAAACTTGCTTCTAAGCAGATTTACAGAGTTCAAAATTTCTCAATAAGTCTCAGAAAAAACGCTGATGACTCCCTGGAAACGCAAATTTTGTGCATTTGAGGACGGATTCATGCGTAATATGTTGTATTGGATAGATTCATGTGATTTGCGATACTTTGAAACTGCTCAGAATGTGGTAATTCTACTTGTTTCAAACTTCAAATAACTGCAGATAGCGCTCTGAAAACACGAAATTTGATGTTTTTGTCGATAGATTCATACATATTATGAGGTCCTGAATAGGAACATGAACTTTTTGATTGTGAAAATCTGCGCGGAAAAAGCGTGATTTCGACGCATTCCAAAGTTTGTAGAACTGCAAATAGCACTTTAAAAACACGATATATGATGTATTTGGTGCTAGATTCTGTCATATAACGCCTTTTTGAAGCAAAATCTTGTTTCTGAGCAGATTTACAGAGTCAAAAATTTCTCAACGAGACTCAGGCAAAACGCTTATAATTTGCTGGAAACGCAAAATTCCGTGCATTTTAGGACGGATACATGCGTATTATGTTGTATTTGATAGATTTATGTGATTTGCGATACTTTAAAACTGCTCAGAATGTGGTAATTTTGACTTATTTCAAACTTCATATAATAGCAGATAGCGCTCTAAAAACACGAAATATGATGTTTTTGTCGATAGATTCATACATAATATGAGGTCCTGTATAGGAATATGGACTTTTTGATTGTGAAAATCTGCGCGGAAAAGCGTGATTTCGACTTATTCCAAAGTTTGTAAAACTGCAAATAGCACTCTAGAAACACGAAATATGATGTATTTGGTGCTGGATTCTGCCATATAACGAACTTCTAAAGCAAAATCTTGCTTCTGAGCAGATTTACAGAGTCAAAAATGTCTCAACGAGACTCAGAGAAAACGCTGATAACTCGCTGGAAACTCAAAATTTTGTGCATTTGAGAACGGATTCATGCGTATTATGTTGTATTGGATAGATTTATGTGATTTGCGATACTTTGAAACTGCTCAGAATGTGGTAATTTTGACTTATTTCAAACTTTATATAACTGCACATAGCGCTCTGAAAACACGGAATATGATGTTTTTGACGATAGATTCATACATATTATGAGGTCCTGAATAGGCATATGAACTTTTTGATTGTGGAAATCTGCGCTGAAAGCGTGCTTCGACTCATTCCAAAGTTTGTAAAACTGCGAATAGCACTCTAAAAATACGAAATATGATGCACTTGGTGCTAGATTCTGCCATATAACGCACTTTTGAAGCAAAAACTTGCTTCTGAGCAGATTTACAGAGTCAAAAATTTCTCAACGGGACTCAGAAAAAAACGCTGATAACTTGCTGTAAACGCAAAATTTAGTGCATTTAATGACGGATTCATGCGTATTATGTTGTATTGGATAGATTTATGTGATTTGCGTTACTTTGAAACTGCTCAGAATGTGGTAAATTTGACTTATTTCAAACTTCATATAACTGCAGATAGCGCTCTGAAAACACGAAATATGATGTTTTTGGCGATAGATTCATACATAATATGAGGTCTTATATAGGAATATGAACTTTTTGATTGTTAAAATCTGCGCGGAGAAGCGTGATTCCGAATTATTCCAAACTTTGTAAAACTGCAAATAGCACTCTGAGATCACGAAATATTATGTATTTGTTGCTGAATTTTGCCATATAACGCACTTTTGAAGCAAAATCTTGCTTCTAAGCAGGTTTGCAGAATCAAAAATTTCTCAACGAGACTCAGAAAAAACGCTGATAACTCGCTGGAAACGCAAAATTTTGTGCATTTGAGGACGGATTCATGCGTATT
>CAXDIG010000242.1:0-34449 GCA_963989225.1 Dromius quadrimaculatus | reverse complement strand
AATCTTGCTTCTGAGCAGATTTACAGAATCAAAAATTCCTCAACGAAACTCGGAAAAAACGCTGATAACTAGCTGGAAACGCTGAATTTTGTGCATTTGAGGACGGATTCAAGCGCATTATGTTGTATTGGATAGATTTATGTGATTTGCGATACTTTGAAACCGCTGAGAATGTGGTAATTTTGACTTATTTCAAACTTCATATAACTGCAGATAGCGCTCTGAAAACACGAGATATGATGTCTTTGTTGATGGATTCATACATATTATGAGATCCTGAATATGAATATGAACTTTCTGTTTGTGGAAATCTGCGCGGAAAAGCATGATTTCGATTTATTCCAAAGTTTGTAAAACTGCAAATAGCGCTCTGAAAACACGAAATATGATGTATTTGGTGCTAGATTCTGCCATATAACTCATTTCTGAAGCAAAATCTTGCTTCTGAGCAGATTTACAGAATAAAAAATTTCTCAACGAGACTCAGAAAAAACGCTGATAACTCGCTGGAAACGCAAAATTTTGTGCATTTGAGGACAGATTCATGCGAATTATGTTATATTGGATAGATTTATGTGATTTGCGATACTTTGAGACCGCTGAGAATGTGGTAATTTTGACTTATTTCAAACTTCATATAACTGCAGATATCGCTCTAAAAACACGAGATATGATGTTTTTGTTAATGGATTCATACATATTATGAGTTCCTGAATCTGAATAAGAACTTTTTGATTGTGGAAATCTGCCTGGAAAAGCGTGATTTCGACTTATTCCAAAGTTTGTAAAACTGCGAATAGCACTCTAAAAACACAAAATATGATGTATTTGGTGCTAGATTCTGCCATATAACGCATTTCTAGAGCAAAATCTTGCTTCTGAGTAGATTTACAGAATCAAAAATTTCTCAACGAGACTCAGAAAAAACGCTGATAACTCGCTGGAAACGCAAAATTTTGTGCATTTGAGGACAGATTCATGCGTATTATGTTGTATTGGATAGATTTATGTGATTTGCGATACTTTGAAACCGCTGAGAATATGGTAATTTAGACTTATTTCAAACTTCATATAACTGCAGATATCGCTCTGAAAACACGAGATATGATGTTTTTTTTGATAGATTCATACATATTATGAGTTCCTGAATAGGAATATGAACTTTTTGATTGTGAAAATCTGCGCGGAAAAGCGTGATTTTGACTTATTCCAAAGTTTGTAAAACTGCAAATATCGCTCTAAAAACACGAAATATGATGTATTTGGTGCTAGATTCTGCCATATAACGCATTTCTGAATTAAAATCTTGCTTCTGAGCAGATTTACAGAATCAAAAATTTCTCAACGAGACTCAGAAAAAAACGCTGATAACTCGCTGGAAACGCTAAATTTTGTGCATTTGAGGACGGATTTATGCGTATCATGTTGTATTGGATAGATTAATGTGATTTGCGATACTTTGAAACAGCTGAGAATGTGGTAATTTTGACTTATTTCAAACTTCATATAACTGCAGATATCGCTCTGAAAACACGAGATAAGATGTTTTTGTTGATGGATTCATACATACTATGAGTTCCTGAATAAGAATATGAACTTTTTGATTGTGAAAATCCGCGCGGAAAAGCGTGATTTCGACTTATTACACAGTTTGTAAAACTGCAAATAGCGCTCTTAAAACACGAAATATGATGTATTTGGTGCTAGATTCTGCCATATAACGCATTTCTGAAGCAAAATCTTGCTTCTGAGCAGATTTACAGAATCAAAAATTTCTCAACGATACTCAGAAAGAACGCTGATAACTCGCTGGAAACGCAAAATTATGTGCATTCGAGTACGGATTCAAGCGTATTATGTTGTATTGGATAGATTGATGTGATTTGCGATACTTTGAAAACACTGAGAATGTGGTAATTTTGACTCATTTCAAACTTCCTATAACTGCAGATAGCGCTCTGAGAACACAAGATATGATGTTTTTGTTGATGGATTTATACGTATTATGAGTTCTTGAATAGGAATATGAACTTTTTGATTGTGAAAATCTGCGCGGAAAAGCGTGATTTCGACTTATTTCAAAGTTTGTAAAACTGCAAATAGCGCTCTTAAAACAAGAAATATGATGTATTTGGTGCTAGATTCTGCCATATAACGCATTTCTGAAGCAAAATCTTGCTTCTGAGCAGATTAACAGAATCAAAAACTTCTCAACGAGACTCAGAAAAAACGCTGATAACTCGCTGGAAACGCAAAATTTTGTGCATCTGAGGACGCATTCATGCGTATTATGTTGTATTGGATAGATTTATGTGATTTGCAATACTTTGGAACCGCTGAGAATGTGGTAATTTTGACTTATTTCAAACTTCATATAACTGCAGATAGCGCTCTGAAAACACGAGATATGATGTTTTTGTTGATGGATTCATACATATTATGAGTTCCTGAATAGGAATATGAACTTTTTGATTATGAAAATCTGCGCGGAAAAGCGTGATTTCGACTTATTCCAAAGTTTGTAAAACTGCAAATATCGCTCTAAAAACACGAAATATGATGTATTTGGTGCTAGATTCTGCCATATAACGCATTTCTGAATTAAAATCTTGCTTCTGAGCAGATTTACAGAATCAAAAATTTCTCAACGAGACTCAGAAAAAACGCTGATAACTCGCTGGAAACGCTAAATTTTGTGCATTTGAGGACGGATTTATGCGTATCATGTTGTATTGGATAGATTAATGTGATTTGCGATACTTTGAAACAGCTGAGAATGTGGTAATTTTGACTTATTTCAAACTTCATATAACTGCAGATATCGCTCTGAAAACACGAGATAAGATGTTTTTGTTGATGGATTCATACATACTATGAGTTCCTGAATAAGAATATGAACTTTTTGATTGTGAAAATCCGCGCGGAAAAGCGTGATTTCGACTTATTACACAGTTTGTAAAACTGCAAATAGCGCTCTTAAAACACGAAATATGATGTATTTGGTGCTAGATTCTGCCATATAACGCATTTCTGAAGCAAAATCTTGCTTCTGAGCAGATTTACAGAATCAAAAATTTCTCAACGATACTCAGAAAGAACGCTGATAACTCGCTGGAAACGCAAAATTATGTGCATTCGAGTACGGATTCAAGCGTATTATGTTGTATTGGATAGATTGATGTGATTTGCGATACTTTGAAAACACTGAGAATGTGGTAATTTTGACTCATTTCAAACTTCCTATAACTGCAGATAGCGCTCTGAGAACACAAGATATGATGTTTTTGTTGATGGATTTATACGTATTATGAGTTCTTGAATAGGAATATGAACTTTTTGATTGTGAAAATCTGCGCGGAAAAGCGTGATTTCGACTTATTTCAAAGTTTGTAAAACTGCAAATAGCGCTCTTAAAACAAGAAATATGATGTATTTGGTGCTAGATTCTGCCATATAACGCATTTCTGAAGCAAAATCTTGCTTCTGAGCAGATTAACAGAATCAAAAACTTCTCAACGAGACTCAGAAAAAACGCTGATAACTCGCTAAAAACGCAAAATTTTGTGCATCTGAGGACGCATTCATGCGTATTATGTTGTATTGGATAGATTTATGTGATTTGCAATACTTTGGAACCGCTGAGAATGTGGTAATTTTGACTTATTTCAAACTTCATATAACTGCAGATAGCGCTCTGAAAACACGAGATATGATGTTTTTGTTGATGGATTCATACATATTATGAGTTCCTGAATAGGAATATGAACTTTTTGATTGTGAAAATCTTCCCGGAAAAGCGTGATTTCGACTTATTCCAAAGTTTGTAAGACTACGAATAGCACTCTAAAACCACGAAATACGATGTATTTGGAGCTAGATTCTGCCATATAACGCAATTTTAAAGCAGAATCTTGCTTCTGAGCAGATTTACAGAATCAAAAATTTCTCAACGAAACTCAGAAAAAACGTTGATAAGTCGCTGGAAACGCAAAATTTTGTGCATTTGAGGACAGATTCATGCGTATTATGTTGTATTGGATAGATTTATGTGGTTTGCGATACTTTGAAACCGCTCAGAATGTGGTGATTTTGACTTATTTCAAACTTCTTATAATTGCAGATAGCGCTCTGAAAACACAAAATATGATGTTTTTGTCGATGGATTCACACATATTATGAGTTCCTGAATGGGAATAGGAATTTTTTGATTGTGAAAATCTGCCTGGAAAAGCGTGATTTCGACTTATTCCAAAGTTTGTAAAACTGCGAATAGCACTCGTAAAACACGAAATATGATGTATTTTGTGCTAGATTCTGCCATATAACGCGTTTCTGAAGCAGAATCTTGCTTCTGAGCAGATTTACAGAATCAAAAATTCCTCAACGAAACTCAGAAAAAACGCTGATAACTCGCTGGAAACGCAAAATTTTGTGCATTTGAGGACGGATTTATGCGTATTATGTTGTATTGGATAGATTTATGTGATTTGCGATACTTTGAAACCGCTAAGAATGTGGTAATTTTGACTTATTTCGAACTTCATATAACTGCAGATAGCGCTCTGAAAACACGAGATATGATGTTTTTGTTGATGGATTCATACATATTATGAGATCCTGAATAGGAATATGAACTTTCTGATTGTGGAAATCTGCGCGGAAAAGCATGATTTCGATTTATTCCAAAGTTTGTAAAGCTGCAAATAGCGCTCTAAAACAAGAAATATGATGTATTTGGTGCTAGATTCTGCCATATAACTCATTTCTGAAGCAAAATCTTGCTTCCGAGCAGATTTACAGAAACAAAGATTTCTCAACGAGACTCAGAAAAAACGCTGATTACTCGCTGGAAACGCAAAATTTTGTGCATTTGAGGACAGATTCATGCGTATTATGTTATATTGGATAGATTTATGTAATTTGCGATACTTTGAAACCGCTGAGAATGTGGTAATTTTAACTTATTTCAAACTTTATATAACGGCAGATATCGCTCTAAAAACACGAGATATGATGTTTTTGTTGATAGATTCATACATATTATGAGTTCCTGAATCTGAATAAGAACGTTTTGATTGTGAAAATCTGCCCGGAAAAGCGTGATTTCGACTTATTCCAAAGTTTGTAAAACTGCGAATAGCACTCTAAAAACACAAAATATGATGTATTTGGTGCTAGATTCTGCCATATGACGCATTTCTAAAGCAAAATCTTGCTTCTGAGTAGATTTACAGAATCAAAAATTTCTCAACGAGACTCAGAAAAAACGCTGATAACTCGCTGGAAACGCAAAACTATGTGCATTCGAGTACGGATTCATGCGTATTATGTTGTATTGGATAGATTTATGTGATTTGCGATACTTTGAAAACACTGAGAATGTGGTAATTTTGACTCATTTCAAACTTCCTATAACTGCAGATAGCGCTCTGAGAACACAAAATATGATGTTTCTGTTGATGGATTCATACATATTATGAGTTCTTGAATAGGAATATGAACTTTTTGATTGTGAAAATCTGCGCGGAAAAGCGTGATTCCGACTCATTCCAAAGTTTGTAAAACTGCAAATATCGCTCTGAAAACACGAAATATGATGTATTTGGTGCTAGATTCTGCCATATAACGCATTTCTGAAGCAAAATCTTGCTTCTGAGCAGATTTACAGAATCAAAAATTTCTCAACGTGACTCAGAAAAAACGCTGATGACTCGCTGGAAACGCAAAACCTTGTGCATTTGAGGACGGATTCATGCGTATTATGTTGTATTGGATAGATTTATGTGATTTGCGATACTTTGAAACAGCTGAGAATGTGGTAATTTTGACTTATTTCGAACTTCATATAACTGCAGATATCGCTCTGAAAACACGAGATATGATGTTTTTGTTGATGGATTCATACATACTATGAGTTCCTGAATAGGAATATGAACTTTTAGATTGTGAAAATCTGCGCGGAAAAGCGTGATTTCGACTTATTCCACAGTTTGTAAAACTGCAAATAGCGCTCTTAAAACACGAAATATGATGTATTTGGTGCTAGATTCTGCCATATAACGCATTTCTGAAGCAAAATCTTGCTTCTGAGCAGATTAACAGAATAAAAACTTCCAACGAGACTCAGAAAAAACGCTGATAACTCGCTGGAAACGCAGAATTGTGTGCATTTGAGGACGCATTCATGCGTATTATGTTGTATTGGATAGATTTATGTGATTTGCGATACTTTGAAACCGCTGAGAATGTGGTAATTTTGACTTATTTCAAACTTCATATAACTGCAGATAGCGCTCTGAAAACACGAGATATGATGTTTTTGTTGATGGATTCATACATATTATGAGTCCCTGAATAGGAATATGAACTTTTTGATTGTGAAAATTTTCCCGGAAAAGCGTGATTTCGACTTATTCCAAAGTTTGTAAAACTACGAATAGCACTCTAAAACCACGAAATACAATATATTTGGAGCAAGATTCTGCCATATAACGCATTTTTAAAGCAAAATCTTGCTCCTGAGCAGATTTACAGAATCAAAAATTTCTCAACGAAACTCAGAAAAATCGTTAATAACTCGCTGGAAACGCAAAATTTTGTGCATTTGAGGACAGATTCATGCGTATTATGTTGTATTGGATAGATTTATGTGATTTGCGATACTTTGAAACCGCTCAGAATGTGGTAATATAGACTTATTTCAAACTTCTTATAATTGCAGATAGCGCTCTGAAAACACAAAATATGATGTTTTTGTCGATGGATTCATACATATTATGAGTTCCTGAATGAGAATAGGAATTTTTTATTGTGAAAATCTGCCCGGAAAAGCGTGATTTCGACTTATTCCAAAGTTTGTAAAACTGCGAATAGCACTCGCAAAACACGGAATATGATGTATTTTGTGCTAGATTCTGCCATATAATGCGTTTCTGAAGCAGAATCTTGCTTCTGAGCAGATTTACAGAATCAAAAATTTCTCAACGAAACTCAGAAAAAAACGCTGATAACTCGCTGGAAACGCAAAATTTTGTGCATTTGAGGACGGATTTATGCGTATTATGTTGTATTGGATAGATTTATGTGATTTGCGATACTTTGAAACCGCTGAGAATGTGGTAATTTTGACTTATTTCAAACTTCTTATAACTGCAGATAGCGCTCTGAAAACACGAGATATGATGTTTTTGTTGATGGATTAATACATACTGTCTTGTTTGTAGCTTTGTGTTTTTGCAGATTCAAATAATACACCACTTGTTATTTGTTTATGAGATTTATTTTTTTATCGTACACTATTTCAGCACTATTTCACAAACATCACAATCGACCATCTTTCTCATCGGGGTCCGTTCATTCTCTGACCTCTCTTTGTTACTGGGTTCGTTCACACTACATCCCCCTCCTTTTATTAGATTAGATAGCTTCACTTAAATACTAAATTGATTATAAATAAAGTCTCTTAAATAACTAGGAGTACAAGTGGATCGTTTCGACCTTCCCTTAGGCTCTACGTATGTTAATAACGGTTTCTGTTTTATGTTCGAGTCTTCAATAAGGAATTTTCTATTTCTTTCCAATGTACTACCATTTTCTAATCTTACTAAATATGTTCTAGGTTTATCCAATTGTTTGACAACTGTTCCAGGCTGCCAGGCTGTTTTTTCTAAATTTTGTACTCTAACCTTTTCACCATTCTGAAACTCTTTGAGCACCCTTGTGTTTTTATTGAAATGATACCTTTGTTCCTCTTGTCTTTCTCTCAATCTATTTCTCACTTTATCTTCTCCTTCATCAAAAATTCTACACTTGGGTAAAATACCCTTTATCTCTTGGTTAAATAATAATACAGCAGGTGATGGTATATTTCCACTTATTGGTGTCGATCTATATTCTAAAAGGCAAAGATAAGGATCCAAATTATCATGATCACATTTTTTCATCATATTCTTAAGAGTTTGTATAGCCCTTTCAACCATGCCATTTAATTGTGCAAACGTTGGACTTGACGTTATGTGTTCTATTTCCCAATCGTCAACAAACTTTTCAAATTCAACTGAACTAAAATTAGTGCCGTTATCCGATCTTATTGTGAGTGGCTTTCCATGAATTGCAAAGATTGATTTTAACGCGTTTATCGTGTGTGCGCTGTCTAGCATTTCTAACAGTCTTGTTCCTACAAATTTAGAATAATAATCAAATAGTAGAATATATTTTCCCCCTTTAAATTGATATACATCTACACCTACGCATTCCCAAACTTTAGCTGGAATTTCAGATGGTATAAGTGGTTCTTTAGGATTTGAATTCCTGAAGTTAAGACACGTATTACAATTTGCGACATAATTTTCAATATCGTCATTAATATTTGGCCAATAAATTGAACTTCTAGCTCTCAATTGACATTTAACTATCCCTAAATGATTATAATGCAGTTTTTCCAACATTTCCTGCCTTAAATGATTTTGGGACTATTACTTTATTTCCTTTGAATAACACATCATTTATGGACACAATTTCATCCCTATGATTATAATATTTTTGTATATTTTCTTCCAAAGAATTTTTCTTTCCAGGTCAACCTTCCTTGACTTAATTTAAAACTTGTTTTAGACTTTCATCTTTTAAAGTTTCTTGTTGAAAAATTTTAAATTTTTCCTTGGACATTGGCAAAATTTTATTTATTAAATTTTTTTGACATTCAATTTCACTTATAATCAACCTGTCAACCTGTTCAGTTTCATTTAAAAAATATCTTGATAAATAGTCTGCTACTACAAGCTCACTGCCTTTTTTATATTTAATTTCAATATCATAATTTTGTAATTTTATCAACATTCGTTGAAGTCTTAATGGACAATTTATAAGAGGTTTATTATAAATTGCACTGAGTGGTTTGTGGTCACTTTCCACACAGATTTTTTTCCCAAAAATATATTGGTGAAACCGTGTGCAACCAAACACGATTGCTGCCAATTCTTTTTCGATTTGAGCATATCCTTTCTCAGTTTCAGTTAGTGCTCTGGAACTATATAATACAGGTAGATTCTCCTGCAATAATACAGCACCTAGTCCGTTTTGCGACGCGTCTACCGAAACAGTAATTGGCTTATTTGGGTCGAAATATTTCAAAACCGGTGTGCTTGTTAAGGCACTTTCAATATTTTCAAAAGCTTTCGTATGATTTTTATCTCATGTTAACACAGAATTCTTTTTCAACAGTTCTCTTAATTTAGATGTTTTTTCAGATAAATTTGGTACAAATTTTGCAACGTAGGTTACCTACCCTGAAAAATTTTCAATATCTTTTTTACATTTTGGAATTGGTATATCCAAAATACTTTTAATTTTATCAGGGTCTATTTTGACACCGGATTCAGATATTATATGTCCTACGAACTTAATTTCACTCAAGTTAAACTGGCATTTTGTTTTATTAAATTTTACATTAGCCTCTCTAGCTTTTTCCAAGATTAATTTCCAATTTTTATCATCGGTTTCTTGATCTTTACCATACACTTACAGATCATCTATATAACATAGACTTCTTGGAATATTTTCAAAAATTTGCTTGAAACTCTTGTAGAAAATTTCTGGAGCAGAACTGATATCAAACGGTAACCTTTTAAAAATGTACCTGCCAAAAGCAGTCGAAAACGTACATAAACGGCTACTTTCTTCATCTAATGGAATTTGATAAAAGCCCATATTGGCATCAAGAATACTAAACACTTTAGCTTCTGCTAACTATGCTAATAAATCTTCAATTTTTGGCATTTCAAAAAATTCTCGTTTTATTACTTTGTTCAGCTCTCTAGAATCTAAACATAAACGCACTTTCCCCGAGGGTTTTCTAACAACAACCAGTGGATGACACCAGTCTGTTGGTTCCTCTATTTTTTCAATTATTCCTAATTTTTCCATATTATCTGATTCAGTTTTAACTTCTAATTTAATTGAATGAGGTATACTTCTAGCATTATAACTAACAGGTACTGCTTCCTTCTTTATTTTTATATTATGTTTAATATTTTTAATACAACCCATACCTTGAAAACAGTCTGCATACTGATTGATTAACTTATTTAATTCAATAGAATCAATTCTCTTGATTAAATTTAACTTTTGGCAAGTTTTCAATCTTAAGATAGCTGATAAGTTATCATTTGTATCAACAACAAAAAACTCCTCATCGTAAATGTCATTTTTACCTTTGATCTTGCATTTTAAATTACATACGCCTAATAATTTATTCTTAGTACCTACATAATTTAAAAGTTTTACATTGGTTCGCCTAATAGCTACACTTACTTTTTCCAAAACAGACTTAGGAATTATATTTGCTTGTGCACCTGTGTCTAATTTAAAGTTTATGGAGATTCCTTTGTGGTCTTCGTCTAGAATTTCTAAAACTTCTGTCCAATCTTGACTGTTTCTTTTTTCTATAGCTCCCACGAAAAAGGATTCATCTTCATCATCCGCTGGGGCGCACCCCTTCCACTTGTCTGCTTTTGCATAATTTTCCGAAGTGATTCTTCTTTTTGCATTTATAGCATTCGGCACCATATGCAGGACATTCATTAATTTTGTGCGTTTTACCGCATCTTTTACAATTATTTATTATTTTCATATTCTTCTCATTATTTTCTTTCTTCTTATATTTTTGATTTGTCTTCTTATTTATATTACTTATTTCGTGTTCCGGATTCAAAGTCATGTTTCTGATTTGCGTTTTAGTATTTTCCACAGATCTACATATCTCCAGACATTTTGTTAGGTCTTATTTTGTTTCTGTCAGCAATTTTTCCCTGACTTTGTTATTTTCTATTCCACACACAAGACGGTCTTTGATTAATGAGTCTTTCAATCTACCAAAATCGCATGTACTAGCTAAAGATCTTAGCTCTGTTGCAAATGCATCTATATTTTCACCTGGTTTTTGATTTCTGGTAAAAAACCTATGTCTTTCATACGTAATATTTACTTTGGGTAAGAAGTAAGTATCAAACTTTGTGATAAGGATATCAAACTTATTAATTTCTGTATTTTTTAATTCGAAAGCATTATATATTTCCAATGCTTCTTGTCCCATGCAATGTAACAAGAGATTGCATTTCCTTTTTTCATTTTCATCAGTAAATCCCATAGCACTTACATAAATTTCAAACCTTTGTTTGAATTTGGCCCACGTGTTTGCACCTTCACTGATATTGAAGAGCGGTGGTTTAAGATCCATATTCGACTGCGCCATGTCTTGTTTGGTGCTTTGTGTTTTTACAGATTTAAATAATACACCACTTGTAATTTGTTTATAAGATTTATTTATTTATCGTACACTATTTCAGCACTATTTCACAAACATCACAATCGACCATCTTTCTCATCGGGGTCCGTTCATTCTCTAACCTCTCTTTGTTACTGGGTTCGTTCACACTACACATACTATGAGTTCCCGAATAGGAATATGAACTTTTTGATTGTGAAAATCTGCCCGGAAAAGCGTGATTTCGACTTATTCCAAAGTTTATAAAATTGCGGATAGCACTCTAAAAACACGAAATATGATGTATTTGGTGCTAGATTCTGCCATATAACGCATTTCTGAAGCAAAATCTTGCTTCTGAGCAGATTTACAGAATCAAAAATTTCTCAACGAAACTCAGAAAAAACGCTGATAACTCGCTGGAAACGCAAAATTTTGTGCATTCAAGGACGGATTCATGCGTATTATGTTATATTGGATAGATTTATGCGATTTGCGATACTTTGAAACCGCTGAGAATGTGGTAATTTTGACTTATTTCAAAGTTCATATAACTGCAGATAGCGCTGTGAAAACACGAGATATGATGTTCTTGTTGATATATTCATACGTATTATGAGTTCCTGAATAGGAATATGAACTTTTTGATTGTGAAAATCTGCGCGGAAAAGCGTGATTTCGACTTATTCCAAAGTTTGTAAAACTGCGAATAGCACTCTAAAAACACGGAATATGATGTATTTGGTGCTAGATTCTGCCATATAACGCATTTCTAAAGCAAAAACTTGCTTCTGAGCAGATTTACAGAATCAAAAATTTCTTAACGAAACTCAGAAAAAACGCTGATAACTCGCTGGAAACGCAAAATTTTGTGCATTTGAGGACGGATTCATGCGTATAATGTTGTATTGGATAGATTTATGTGATTTGAGATACTTTGAAACCGCTGAGAATGTGGTAATTTTGACTTATTTCAAACTTCATATAACTGCAGATAGCGCTCTGAAAACAGGAGATATGATGTTTTTGTTGATGGATTCATACATATTATGAGTTCCTGAATAGGAATATGAACTTTTTGATTGTGAAAATCTTCCCGGAAAAGCGTGATTCCGACTTATTCCAGAGTTTGTAAAACTGCGAATAGCACTCTAAAAACACGAAATATGATGTATTTGGTGCTAGATTCTGCCATATAACGCATTTCCGAGCAAAATCTTGCTTCTGAGCAGATTCACAGAATCAAAAATTTCTCAACGAAACTCAGGGAAAACGCTAATAACTTGCTGGAAACGCAAAATTCTGTGCATTTGAGAGCGGACTTATGCGTATTATGTTGTATTGGAAAGATTTATGTGATTTGCGATACTTTGAAACCGCTGAGAATGTGGTAATTTTGACTTATTTCAAACTTCATATAACTGCAGATAGCGCTCTGAAAACACGAGATATAATGTTTTTGTTGATGGATTTATACATATTATGAGTTCCTGAATTAGAATATGAACTTTTTGATTGTGAAAATCTGCCCGGGAAAGCGTGATTTCGACTCTTTCCAAAGTTTGTAAAACTGCGAATAGCACTCTAAAAACACAAAATATGATCTATTTGGTGCTAGATTCTGCCATATAACGCATTTCTGAAGCAAAATCTTGCTTCTGAGTAGATTTACAGAATCAAAAATTTCTCAACGAAACTCAGAAAAAACGCTGATAACTTGCTGGAAACGCAGAATTTTGTGCATTTGAGGACGGATTCATGCGTATTATGTTGTATTGGATAGATTTATGTGATTTGCGATACTTTGAAACCGCTGAGAATGTGGTAATTTTGACTTATTTCAAACTTCATATAACTGCAGATAGCGCTTTGAAAACACGAAATATGATGTCTTTGTTGATGGATTCATACATATTATGAGTTCCTGAATGAGAATATGAACTTTTTGATTGTGAAAATTTGCCCGGAAAAGCGTGATTTCTACTTCTTCCAAAGTTTGTAAAACTGCGAATAGCACTCTAAAAACACGAAATATGATGTATTTGGTGCTAGATTCTGCCATATAACGCATTTCTGAAGCAGAATCTTGCTTCTGAGCAGATTTCAAAATCAAAAATTTTCAACGGAACTCAGAAAAAACGCTGATAACTTGCTGGAAACGCAAAATTTTGTGCATTTGAGGACGGATTCATGCGTATTATGTTGTATTGGATAGATTTATGTGATTTGCGATACTTTGAAACCGCTGAGAATGTGGTAATTTTGACTTATTTCAAACTTCATATAACTGCAGATAGCGCTCTGAAAACACGATATATGATGTTTTTGTTGAAGAAGTCATACATATCATGAGTTCCTGAATAGGAATATGCACTTTTTGATTGTGAAAATCTTCCAGGAAAAGCGTGATTTCGACTTATTCCAAAGTTTGTAAAACTGCGAATAGCACTCTAAAAACACGAAATATGATGTATTTTGTTCTAGATTCTGCCATATAACGCATTTCTAAATCAAAATCTTGCTTCTGAGCAGATTTACTGAATCAAAAATTTCTCAACGAAACTCAGAAATAACGCTGATAACTCGCTGGAAACGCATAATTTTATGCATTTGAGGACAGATTCATGCGTATTATGTTGTAGTGGATAGATTTATGTGATTTGCGATACTTTGAAACCGCTGAGAATGTGGTAATTTTGACATTTCAAACTTCATATAACTGCAGATAGCGCTCTGAAAACACAAGATATGATGTTTTTGTTGATGGATTTACACATATTATGAGTTCCTGAATAAGAATATGAACTTTTTGATTGTGAAAATCTGCCCGGAAAGCGTGAGTTCGACTTATTCCAAAGTTTGTAAAACTGCGAATAGCACTCTAAAAATACGAAATATGATGTATTTGGTGCTAGATTCTGCCATAAAACGCATTTCTGAAGCAAAATCTTGCTTCTGAGCAGATTTACAGAATCAAAAATTTCTCAACGAGACTCAGAAAAAACGCTGATAACTCGCTGGAAACGCAAAATTTTGTGCATTTGAGGACGGATTCTTGCGTATTATGTTGTATTGGATAGATTTATGTGATTTGCGATACTTTGAAACCGCTGAGAATGTGGTAATTTTGACTCATTTCAAACTTCATATAACTGCAGATAGCGCTCTGAAAACACGAGATATGATGTTTTTGTTGATGGATTCATACAAATTATGAGTTCTTGAATGGGAATATGAACTTTTTGATTGTGAAAATCTGCGCGGAAAAGCGTGATTTCGACTTATTTCAAAGTTTGTAAAACTGCAAATAGCGCTCTTAAAACACGAAATATGATGTATTTGGTGCTAGATTCTGCCATATAACGCATTTCTGGAGCAAAATCTTGCTTCTGAGCAGATTTACTGAATCAAAAATTTCTCAACGAAACTCAGAAATAACGCTGATAACTCGCTGGAAACGCAAAATTTTGTGCATTTGAGGACGGATTCATGCGTATTATGTTGTATTGGATAGATTTATGTGATTTGCGATACTTTGAAACCGCTGAGAATGTGGTAATTTTGACTTATTTCAAACTTCATATATCTGCAGATAGCGCTCTGAAAACACGAGATATGATGTTTTTGTTGATGGATTCATACATATTATGAGTTCCTGAATAGGAATATGAACTTTTTGATTGTGAAAATCTTCCCGGAAAAGCGTGATTTCGACTTATTCCAAAGTTTGTAAAACTACGAATAGCACTCTAAAACCACGAAATACGATGTATTTGGAGCTAGATTCTGCCATATAACGCATTTCTAAAGCAAAATCTTGCTTCTGAGCAGATTTACAGAATCAAAAATTTCTCAACGAAACTCAGAAAAAACGTTGATAACTCGCTGGAAACGCAAAATTTTGTGCATTTGAGGACAGATTCATGCGTATTATGTTGTATTGGATAGATTTATGTGATTTGCGATACTTTGAAACCGCTCAGAATGTGGTAATTTAGACTTATTTCAAACTTCTTATAATTGCAGATAGCGCTTTGAAAACACAAAATCTGATGTTTTTGTCGATGGATTCATACATATTATGAGTTCCTGAATGAGAATAGGAATTTTTTGATTGTGAAAATCTGTCCGTAAAAGCGTGATTTCGACTTATTCCAAAGTTTGTAAAACTGCGAATAGCACTCTAAAAACACAAAATATGATGTATTTGGTGCTAGATTCTGCCATATAACGCATTTCTAAAGCAAAATCTTGCTTCTGAGTAGATTTACAGAATCAAAAATTTCTCAACGAAACTCAGGAAAAACGCTGATAACTCGCTGGAAACGCAGAATTTTGTGCATTTGAAGACGGATTCATGCGTATTATGTTGTATTAGATAGATTTATGTGATTTGCGATACTTTGAAACCGCTGAGAATGTGGTAATTTTGACTTATTTCAAACTTCATATAACTGCAGATAGCGCTCTGAAAACACGAGATATGATGTTTTTGTTGATGGATTCATACATATTATGAGTTATTGAATGAGAATATGAACTTTTTGAATGTGAAAATCTGCCCGGAAAAGCGTGATTTCGACTTATTCCAGAGTTTGTAAAACTGCGAATAGCACTCTAATAACACAAAATATGATGTATTTGGTGCTAGATTCTGCCATATAACGCATTTCTGAAGCAGAATCTTGCTTCTGAGCAGATTTCAGAATCAAAAATTTTCAACGAAACTCAGAAAAAACGCTGATAACCTGCTGGAAACGCAAAATTTTGTGCGTTTGAGGACGGATTCATGCGTGTTATGTTGTATTGGATAGATTTATGTGATTTGCGATACTTTGAAACCGCTGAGAATGTGGTATTTTGACTTATTTCGAACTTCATATAACTGCAGATAGCGCTCTGAAAACACGAGATATGATGTTTTTGTAGATGGATTCATACATATTATGAGTTCCTGAATAGGAATATGAACTTTTTGAATGTGAAAATCTGCCCGGAAAAGCGTGATTTCGACTTATTCCAAAGTTTGTAAAACTGCGAATAGAACTCTAAAAACACGAAATATGATGTATTTTGTGCTAGATTCTGCCATATAACGATTTACTGAATCAAAAATTTGTCAACGAAACTTAGAAGAAACGCTGATAACTCGCTGGAAACGCAAAATTTTTTGCATTTGAGGACAGATTCATGCGTATTATGTTGTATTGGATAGATTTATGTGATTTGCGATACTTTGAAACCGCAGAGAATGTGGTAATTTTGACATTTCAAACTTCATATAACTGCAGATAGCGCTCTGAAAACACAAGATATGATGTTTTTGTTGATGGATTTATACATATTATGAGTTTCTGAATAGGAATATGAACTTTTTGATTGTGAAAATCTGCTCGGAAAGCGTGATTTCGACTTATTCCAAAGTTTGTAAAACTGCGAATAGCACTCTAAAAATACGGAATATGATGTATTTGATGCTAGATTCTGCCATATAACGCATTTCTGAAGCAAAATCCTGCTTCTGAGCAGATTTACAGAATCAAAAATTTACAACGAAACTCAGAAAAAACGCTGATAACTCGCTGGAAACGCAAAATTTTGTGCATTTGAGGACGGATTCATGCGTATTATGTTGTATTGGATAGATTCATGTGATTTGCGATACTTTGAAACCGCTGAGAATGTGGTAATTTTGACTTATTTCAAACTTAATATAACTGCAGATAGCGCTCTGAAAACACAAAATATGATGTTTTTGTCGATGGATTCATACATATTATGAGTTCCTGAATGAGAATAGGAATTTTTTGATTGTGAAAATCTGCCCGGAAAAGCGTGATTTCGACTTATTCCAAAGTTTGTAAAACTGCGAATAGCACTCGCAAAACACGAAATATGATGTATTTTGTGCTAGATTCTGCCATATAACGCGTTTCTGAAGTAGAATCTTGCTTCTGAGCAGATTTACAGAATCAAAAATTCCTCAACGAAACTCAGAAAAAACGCTGATAACTCGCTGGAAACGCAAAATTTTGTGCATTTGAGGACGGATTCATGCGTATTATGTTGTATTGGATAGATCTATGTGATTCGCGATACTTTGAAACCGCTGAGAATGTGGTAATTTTGACTTATTTCAAACTTCATATAACTGCAGATAGCGCTCTGAAAACACGAGATATGATGTTTTTGTTGATGGATTGATACATACTGTCTTGTTCGTTGCTTTGTGTTTTTGCAGATTTAAATAATACACCACTTGTTATTTGTTTATAAGATTTATTTATTCATCGTACACTATTTCAGCACTATTTCACAAACATCACAATCGACCATCTTCCTCATCGGGGTCCGTTCATTCTCTGACCTCTCTTTGTTACTGGGTTCGTTTACACTACATCCTTCTTCTTTTATTAAATTAGATAGCTTCACTTAAATATTAAATTAATTACAAATAAAGTCTCTTAAATAACTAGGAGTACAAGTGGATCGTTTCGACCTTCCCTTAGGCTCTACGTATGTTAATAACTGTTTCTGTTTTATGTTCGAGTCTTCAATAAGGAATTTTCTATTTCTTTCCAATGTACTACCATTTTCTAATCTTACTGAATATGTTCTAGGCTTATCCAATTGTTTGACAACTGTTCCAGGCTGCCAGGCTGTTTTTTCTAAATTTTGTACTCTAACCTTTTCACCATTCTGAAACTCTTTGAGCACCCTTGTGTTTTTATTGAAATGATACCTTTGTTCCTCTTGTCTTTCTCTCAATCTATTTCTCACTTTATCTTCTCCTTCATCAAAAATTCTACACTTGGGTAAAATACCCTTTATCTCTCGGTTAAATAATAATACAGCAGGTGATGGTATATTTCCACTTATTGGTGTCGATCTATATTCTAAAAGGCAAAGATAAGGATCCAAATTATCATGATCACATTTTTTCATCATATTCTTAAAAGTTTGTATAGCCCTTTCAACCATGCCATTCGATTGTGCAAACGTTGGACTTGACGTTATGTGTTTTATTTCCCAATCGTCAACAAACTTTTTAAATTCAACTGAACTAAAATTAGTGCCGTTATCTGATCTTATTGTGAGTGGCTTTCCTTGAATTGCAAAGATTGATTTTAACGCGTTTATCGTGTGTGCGCTGTCTAGCATTTCTAACGGTCTTGTTCCTACAAATTTAGAATAATAATCAATTAGTAGAATATATTTTTCCCCTTTAAATTGATATACATCTACACCTACGCATTCCCAAACTTTAGCTGGAATTTCAGATGGTATAAGTGGTTCTTTAGGATTTGAATTCCCGAAGTTAAGACACGTATTACAATTTGCGACATAATTTTCAATATCGTCATTAATATTTGGCCAATAAATTGAACTTCTAGCTCTCAATTGACATTTAACTATCCCTAAATGATTATAATGCAATTTTTCCAACATTTCCTGCCTTAATGATTTTGGGACTATCACTTTATTTCCTTTGAATAACACATCATTTATGGACACAATTTCATCCCTATGATTATAATATTTTTGTATATTTTCTTCCAAAGAATTTTTCTTTTCAGGCCAACCTTCCTTGACTAAATTTAAAACTTGTTTTAGACTTTTATCTTTTAAAGTTTCTTGTTGAAAAATTTTAAATTTTTCTTTGGACATTGGCAAAATTTTATTTATTAAATTTTTTCGACATTCAATTTCACTTATAATCAACCTGTCAACCTGTTCAGTTTCATTTAAAAAATATCTTGATAAATAGTCTGCTACTACAAGCTCACTGCCTTTTTTATATTTAATTTCAATATCATAATTTTGTAATTTTATCAACATTCGTTGAAGTCTTAATGGACAATTTATAAGAGGTTTATTATAAATTGCACTGAGTGGTTTGTGGTCACTTTCCACACAGATTTTTTTCCCAAAAATATATTGGTGAAACCGTGTGCAACCAAACACGATTGCTGCCAATTCTTTTTCGATTTGAGCATATCCTTTTTCAGTTTCAGTTAGTGCTCTGGAACTATATAATACAGGTAGATTCTCCTGCAATAATACAGCACCTAGTCCGTTTTGCGACGCGTCTACCGAAACAGTAATTGGCTTATTTGGGTCGAAATATTTCAAAACCGGTGTGCTTGTTAAGGCACTTTTAATATTTTCAAAAGCTTTCGTATGATTTTTATCTCATGTTAACACAGAATTCTTTTTCAACAGTTCTCTTAATTTAGATGTTATTTTCAGATAAATTTGGTACAAATTTTGCAACGTAGGTTACCAACCCTAAAAATTTTTCAATATCTTTTTTACATTTTGGAATTGGTATATCCAAAATACTTTTAATTTTATCAGGGTCTATTTTGACACCGGATTCAGATATTATATGTCCTACGAACTTAATTTCACTCAAGTTAAACTGGCATTTTGTTCTATTAAATTTTACATTAGCCTCTCTAGCTTTTTCCAAGATTAATTTCCAATTTTTATCATCGGTTTCTTGATCTTTACCATACACTTACAGATCATCTATATAACATAGACTTCTTGGAATATTTTCAAAAATTTGCTTGAAACTTTTGTAGAAAATTTCTGGAGCAGAACTGATATCAAACGGTAACCTTTTAAAAATGTACCTGCCAAAAGCAGTCGAAAACGTACATAAACGGCTACTTTCTTCATCTAATGGAATTTGATAAAAGCCCATATTGGCATCAAGAATACTAAACACTTTAGCTTCTGCTAACTATGCTAATAAATCTTCAATTTTTGGCATTTCAAAAAATTCTCGTTTTATTACTTTGTTCAGCTCTCTAGAATCTAAACATAGACGCACTTTCCCCGAGGGTTTTCTAACAACAACCAGTGGATGACACCAGTCTGTTGGTTCCTCTATTTTTTCAATTATTCCCAATTTTTCCATATTATCTAATTCAGTTTTAACTTCTAATTTAATTGAATGAGGTATACTTCTAGCATTATAACTAACAGGTACTGCTTCCTTCTTTATTTTTATATTATGTTTAATATTTTTAATACAACCTATACCTTGAAAACAGTCTGCATACTGATTGATTAACTTATTTAATTCAATAGAATCAATTCTCTTGATTAAATTTAACTTTTGGCAAGTTTTCAATCTCAAGATAGCTGATGAGTTATCATTTGTATCAACAACAAAAAACTCCTCATCGTAAATGTCATTTTTACCTTTGATCTTGCATTTTAAATTACATACGCCTAATAATTTAATCTTAGTACCTACATAATTTAAAAGTTTTACATTGGTTCGCCTAATAGCTACACTTACTTTTTCCAAAACAGATTTAGGAATTATATTTGCTTGTGCACCTGTGTCTAATTCAAAGTTTATGGAGATTCCTTTGTGGTCTTCGTCTAGAATTTCTAAAACTTCTGTCCAATCTTGACTGTTTCTTTTTTCTATAGCTCCCACGAAAAAGGATTCATCTTCATCATCCGCTGGGCGCACCTCTTCCACTTGTCTGCTTTTGCATGATTTTCCGAAGTGATTCTTCTTTTTGCATTCATAGCATTCGGCACCATATGCAGGACATTCATTAATTTTGTGCGTTTTACCGCACCTTTTACAATTATTTATTATTTTCATATTCTTCTCATTATTTTCTTTCTTCTTATATTTTTGATCTGTCTTCTTATTCATATTACTTATTTCGTGTTCCGGATTCAAAGTCATGTTTCTGATTTGCGTTTTAGTATTTTCCACAGATCTACATATCTCCAGACATTTTGTTAGGTCTTATTTTGTTTCTGTCAGCAATTTTTCTCTGACTTTGTTATTTTCTATTCCACACACAAGACGGTCTTTGATTAATGAGTCTTTTAATCTACCAAAATCGCATGTACTAGCTAAAGATCTTAGCTCTGTTGCAAATGCATCTATATTTTCACCTGGTTTTTGATTTCTGGTGAAAAACCTATGTCTTTCATACGTAATATTTACTTTGGGTAAGAAGTAAGTATCAAACTTTGTGATAAGGATATCAAACTTATTAATTTCTGTATTTTTTAATTCGAAAGCATTATATATTTCCAATGCTTCTTGTCCCATGCAATGTAACAAGAGATTGCATTTCCTTTTTTCATTTTCATCAGTAAATCACATAGCACTTACATAAATTTCAAATCTTTGTTTGAATTTGGCCCACGTGTTTGCACCTTCACTGATATTGAAGA
The DNA here is from genome assembly GCA_963989225.1 of Dromius quadrimaculatus. Lineage (NCBI taxonomy): Eukaryota > Metazoa > Arthropoda > Insecta > Coleoptera > Carabidae > Dromius > Dromius quadrimaculatus. Next base: position 12,968 of record CAXDIG010000242.1, on the reverse strand, counting down.
GCGGTGGTTTAAGATCCATATTCGACTGCGCCATGTCTTGTTTGTTCCTTTGTGTTTTTACAGATTTGAATAATACACCACTTGTAATTTGTTTATAAGATTTATTTATTTATCGTACACTATTTCAGCACTATTTCACAAACATCACAATCGACCATCTTTCTCATCGGGATCCGTTCATTCTCTAACCTCTCTTTGTTACTGGGTCCGTTCACACTACACATACTATGAGTTCCTGAAAAAACGCTGATAACTCGCTGGAAACGCAAAATTTTGTGCATTCAAGAACGGATTCATGCGTATTATGTTGTATTGGATAGATTTATGTGATTTGCGATACTTTGAAACCGCTGAGAATGTGGTAATTTTGACTTATTTCAAAGTTCATAAAACTGCAGATAGCGCTGTGAAAACACAAGATATGATGTTCTTGTTGATATATTCATACGTATTATGAGTTCCTGAATAGAAATATGAACTTTTCGATTGTGAAAATCTGCGCGGAAAAGCGTGATTTCGACTTATTCCAAAGTTTGTAAAACTGCGAATAGCACTCCAAAAACACGAAATATGATGTATTTGGTGCTAGATTCTGCCATATAACGCATTTCTGAAGCAAAATCTTGCTTCTGAGCAGATTTACAGAATCAAAAATTTCTTAACGAAACTCAGGAAAAACGCTGATAACTCGCTGGAAACGCAAAATTTTGTGCATTTGAGGACGGATTCATGCGTATAATGATGTATTGGATAGATTTATGTGATTTGCGATACTTTGAAACCGCTGAGAATGTGGTAATTTTGACTTATTTCAAACTTCATATAACTGCAGATAGCGCTCTGAAAACAGGAGATATGATGTTTTTTTTGATGGATTCATACATATTATGAGTTCCTGAATAGGAATATGAACTATTTGATTGTGAAAATCTTCCCGGAAAAGCGTGATTTCGACTTATTCCAGAGTTTGTAAAACTACGAATAGCACTCTAAAAACACGAAATATGATGTATTTGGTGCTAGATTCTGCCATATAACGCATTTCCGAGTAAAATCTTGCTTCTGAGCAGATTCACAGAATCAAAAATTTCTCAACGAAACTCAGGGAAAACGCTAATAACTTGCTGGAAACGCAAAATTCTGTGCATTTGAGGGCGGATTCATGCGTATTATGTTGTATTGGAAAGATTTATGTGATTTGCGATACTTTGAAACCGCTGAGAATGTGGTAATTTTGACTTATTTCAAACTTCATATAACTGCAGATAGCGCTCTGAAAACACGAGATATGATGTTTTTGTTGATGGATTTATACATATTATGAGTTCCTGAATTAGAATATGAACTTTTTGATTGTGAAAATCTGCCCGGAAAAGCGTGATTTCGACTTATTCCAAAGTTTGTAAAACTGCGAATAGCACTCTAAAAACACAGAATATGATGTATTTGTTGCTAGATTCTGCCATATAACGCATTTCTGAAGCAAAATCTTGCTTCTGAGTAGATTCACAGAATCAAAAATTTCTCAACGAAACTCAGGAAAAACGCTGATAACTCGCTGGAAACGCAGAATTTCGTGCATTTGAGGACGGATTCATGCGTATTATGTTGTATTGAATAGATTTATGTGATTTGCGATACTTTGAAACCGCTGGGAATGTGGTAATTTTGACTTATTTCAAACTTCATATAACTGCAAATAGCGCTTTGAAAACACGAGATATGATGTTTTGTTGATGGATTCATACATATTATGAGTTCCTGAATGAGAATATGAACTTTTTGATTGTAAAAATTTGCCCGGAAAAGCGTGATTTCTACTTATTCCAAAGTTTGTAAAACTTAGAATAGCACTCTAAAAACACGAAATATGATGTATTTGGTGCTAGATTCTGCCATATAACGCATTTCTGGAGCAGAATCTTGCTTCTGAGCAGATTCACAGAATCAAAAATTTCTCAACGAAACTCAGAAAAAACGCTGATAACTCGCTGGAAACGCAAAATTTTGTGCATTTGAGGACAGATTCCTGCGTATTATGTTGAATTGGATAGATTTATGTGATTTGCGATACTTTGAAACCGCTGAGAATGTGGTAAATTTGACTTATTTCAAACTTCATATAACTGCAGATAGCGCTCTGAAAACACGAGATATGATGTTTTTGTTGATCAAAATTACCACATTCTCAGCGGTTTCAAAGTATCGCAAATCAGATTAATCTATCCAATACAACATAATACGCATGAATCTTTCCTCAGATGCACAAAATTTCGCGTTTCCAGCGAGTTATCAGCGTTTTTTCTGAGTTTCGTTGAGAAATTTTTGATTCTGTAAATCTGCTCAGAAGTAAGATTTTGCTTCAGAAATGCGTTATATGGCAGAATCTAGCACCAAATACATCATATTTTGTGTTTTTAGAGTGCTATTCGCAGTTTTACAAAGTTTGGAATAAGTCGATATCACGCTCTCCGGGCAGATTTTCACAACCAAAAAGTTCATATTCCTATTCAGGAACTCATAATATGTATGAATCCATCAACAAAAACATCATATCTCGTGTGCTAAGAGCGCTATCTGCAGTTATATGAAGTTTGAAATAAGTCAAAATTACCACATTCTCAACGGGTTTCAAAGTATCGCAAATCAAATAAATCTATTCAATACAACATAATACGCATGAATCTGTCCTCAAATGCACAAAATTTGCGTTTCCAGCGAGTTATCATCGTTTTTTCTGAGTTTCGTTGAGAAATTTTTTGATTCTGTAAATCTGCTCAGAAGCAAGATTTTGCTTCAGAAATGCGTTATATGGCAGAATCTAGCACCAAATACATTATATTTCGTGTTTTTGGAGTGCTATTCGCAGTTGTACAAACTTTGGAATAAGTCGAAATCACGCTATGCCGGGCAGATTTTCACAATCAAAAAGTTCATATTCCTATTCAGGAACTCATAATATGTATGAATGCATCAACAAGAACATCATATCCCGTGTTTTCAGAGCGCTATCTGAAGTTATATGAAGTTTGAAATAAGTCAAAATTACCACATTCTCAGCGGTTTCAAAGTATCGCAAATCACATAAATCTATCCAATACAACATGATACGTATGAATCCGTCCTCAAATGCACAGAATTTTGCGTTTCCAGCGAGTTATCAGCGTTTTTTCTGAGTTTAGTTGAGAAATTTTTGAATCTGTAAATCTGCTCAGAAGCAAGATATCGCTTCAGAAATGCGTTATATGGCAGTTTCTAGCACCAAATACATCATATTTCGTGTTTTTAGAGTGCTATCCGCAGTTTTACAAACTTTGGAATAAGTCGAAATCACGCTTTTCCGGGCAGATTTTCACAATCAAAAAAGTTCATATTCCTATTCAGGAACTCATAATATGTATGAATCCATCGACAAAAACATCGTATCTCGTGTTTTTAGAGCACTATCTGCAGTTATATGGAGTTTGAAATAAGTCAAAATTACCACATTCTCAGCGATTTCAAAGTATCGCAATCACATAAATCTATCCAATACAACATAATACGCATGAATCCGTCCTCAAATGCACAGACTTTTGCGTTTCCAGCGAGTTATCAGCGTTTTTCCTGAGTTTCGTTGAGAAATTTTCCATTTGTAAATCTGCTCAGAAGCAAGATTTTGCTTCAGAAATGCGTTATATGGCAGAATCTAGCACCAAATACATCATATTTAGTGTTTTTAGAGTGCTATTCGCAGTTTTACAAACTTTGGAATAAGTCAAAAATCACGCTTTTCCGGGCAGATTTTCACAATCAAAAAGCTCATATTCTCATTCAGGAACTCATAATATGTATGAATCCATCAACAAAAACATCATATCTCGTGTTTTTCAGAGCGCTATCTGCAGTTATATGAAGTTTGAGATAAGTCAAAATTACCACATTCTCAGCGGTTTCAAAGTATCGCAAATCACATAAATCTATCCAATACAACATAATACGCATGAATCCGTCCCTCAAATGCACAAAATTTTGCGTTTCCAGCGAGTTATCAGCGTTTTTTCTGAGTTTCGTTGAGAGATTTTTGATTCTGCAAATCTGCTCAGAAGCAAGATTTTGCTTCAGAATTGCGTTATATGGCAGAATCTAGCTCCAAATACATCATATTTTGTGTTTTTAGAGTGCTATTCGCAGTTTTAGAAAGTTTGGAATAAGTCGATATCACGCTTTTTCCGGGCAGATTTTCACAACCAAAAAGTTCATATTCCTATTCAGGAACTCATAATATGTATGAATACATCAACAAAAACATCATATCTCGTGTGCTAAGAGCGCTATCTGCAGTTATATGAAGTTTGAAATAAGTCAAAATTACCACATTCTCAACGGTTTCAAAGTATCGCAAATCAAATAAATCTATTCAATACAACATAATACGCAAGAATCTGTCCTTAAATGCACAAAATTTGCGTTTCCAGCGAGTTATCAGCGTTTTTTCCGAGTTTCGTTGAGAAATTTTTGATTCTGTAAATCTGCTCAGAAGCAAGATTTTGCTTCAGAAATGCGTTATATGGCTGAATCTAGCACCAAATACATCATATTCCGTGTTTTTAGAGTGCTATTCGCAGTTTTACAAACTTTGGAATAAGTCGAAATCACGCTTTTCCGGGCAGATTTTCACAATCAGAAAGTTCATATTCCTAATCAGGAACTCATAATATGTATAAATCCATCAACGAAAACATCATATCTCGTGTTTTCAGAGCGCTATCAGCAGTTATATGAAGTTTGAAATAAGTCAAAATTACCACATTCTCAGCGGTTTCAAAGTATCGCAAATCACATAAATCTATCCAATACAACATAATACGCGATGAATCCGTCCTCAAATGCACAAAATTTTGCGTTTCCAGCGAGTTATCAGCGTTTTTTCTGAGCTATATGAAGTTTGAAATAAGTCAAAATTACCACATTCTCAACGGTTTCAAAGTATCGCAAATCAAATAAATCTATTCAATACAACATAATACGCATGAATCTGTCTCAAATGCACAAAATTTGCGTTTCCAGCGAGTTATCATCGTTTTTTTCTGAGTTTCGTTGAGAAATTTTTGATTCTGTAAATCTGCTCAGAAGCAAGATTTTGCTTCAGAAATGCGTTATATGGCAGAATCGAGCACCAAATACATTATATTTTTGTGTTTTAGAGTGCTATTCGCAGTTGTTACAAACTTTGGAATAAGTCGAAATCACGCTATGCCGGGCAGATTTTCACAATCAAAAAGTTCATATTCCTATTCAGGAACTCATAATATGTATGAATGCATCAACAAGAACATCATATCTCGTGTTTTCAGAGCGCTATCTGCAGTTATATGAAGTTTGAAATAAGTCAAAATTACCACATTCTCAGCGGTTTCAAAGTATCGCAAATCACATAAATCTATCCAATACAACATAATACGAATGAATCCGTCCTCAAATGAACAAAATTTTGCGTTTCCAGCGAGTTATCAAGCGTTTTTTCTGAGTTTAGTTGAGATATTTTTGAATCTGTAAATCTGCTCAGAAGCAAGATTTTGCTTCAGAGATGCGTGATATGGCAGTTTCTAGCACCAAATACATCATATTTCGTGTTTTTAGAGTGCCATCCGCAGTTTTACAAACTTTGGAATAAGTCGAAATCACGCTTTTCCGGGCAGATTTTCACAATCAAAAAGTTCATATTCCTATTCAGGGAACTCATAATATGTATGAATCCATCGACAAAAACATCGTATCTCGTGTTTTTAGAGCACTATCTGCAGTTATATGGAGTTTGAAATAAGTCAAAATTACCACATTCTCAGCGATTTCAAAGTATCGCAAATCACATAAATCTATCCAATACAACATAATACGCATGAATCCGTCCTCAAATGCACAGAATTTTGCGTTTCCAGCGAGTTATCAGCGTTTTTCCTGAGTTTCGTTGAGAAATTTTCCATTTTGTAAATCTGCTCAGAAGCAAGATTTTGCTTCAGAAATGCGTTATATGGCAGAATCTAGCACCAAATACATCATATTTCGTGTTTTTAGAGTGCTATTCGCAGTTTTACAAACTTTGGAATAAGTCAAAATCACGCTTTTCCGGGCAGATTTTCACAATCAAAAAGCTCATATTCTCATTCAGGAACTCATAATATGTATGAATCCAGCAACAAAAACATCATATCTCGTGTTTTCAGAGCGCTATCTGCAGTTATATGAAGTTTGAGATAAGTCAAAATTACCACATTCTCAGCGGTTTCAAAGTATCGCAAATCACATAAATCTATCCAATACAACATAATACGCATGAATCCGTCCTCAAATGCACAAAATTTTGCGTTTCCAGCGAGTTATCAGCGTTTTTTCTGAGTTTCGTTGAGAGATTTTTGATTCTGTAAATCTGCTCAGAAGCAAGATTTTGCTTCAGAAATGCGTTATATGGCAGAATCTAGCTCCAAATACATCATATTTTGTGTTTTTAGAGTGCTATTCGCAGTTTTACAAAGTTTGGAATAAGTTGATATCACGCTTTTCCGGGCAGATTTTCACAACCAAAAAGTTCATATTCCTATTCAGGAACTCATAATATGTATGAATACATCAACAAAAACATCATATCTCGTGTGCTAAGAGCGCTATCTGCAGTTATATGAAGTTTGAAATAAGTCAAAATTACCACATTCTCAACGGTTTCAAAGTATCGCAAAATCAAATAAATCTATTCAATACAACATAATACGCATGAATCTGTCCTTAAATGCACAAAATTTGCGTTTCCAGCGAGTTATCAGCGTTTTTTCTGAGTTTCGTTGAGAAATTTTTGATTCTGTAAATCTGCTCAGAAGCAAGATTTTGCTTCAGAAATGCGTTATATGGCTGAATCTAGCACCAAATACATCATATTCCGTGTTTTTAGAGTGCTATTCGCAGTTTAACAAACTTTGGAATAAGTCGAAATCACGCTTTTCCGGGCAGATTTTCACAATCAGAAAGTTCATATTCCTATTCAGGAACTCATAATATGTATGAATCCATCAACAAAAACATCATATCTCGTGTTTTCAGAGCGCTATCAGCAGTTATATGAAGTTTGAAATAAGTCAAAATTACCACATTCTCAGCGGTTTCAAAGTATCGCAAATCACATAAATCTATCCAATACAACATAATACGCATGAATCCGTCCTCAAATGCACAAAATTTTGCGTTTCCAGCGAGTTATCAGCGTTTTTTCTGAGTTTCGTTGAGAAATTTTTGATTCTGTAAATCTGCTCAGAAGCAGTATTTTGCTTCAGAAATGCGTTATATAGCAGAATCTAGCACCAAGTACATCATATTTTGTGTTTTTAGAGTGCTATTCGCAGTTTTACAAACCCTTGGAATAAGTCGGAATCACGCTTCTCCGGGAAGATTTCACAATCAAAAAGTTCATATTCCTATTCAGGAACTCATAATTTGTATGAATCCATCAACAAAAACATCATATCTCGTGTTTCCAGAGCGCTATCTGCAGTTATATGAAGTTTGAAATAAGTCAAAATTACCACATTCTCAGCGGTTTCAAAGTATCGCAAATCACATAATTCTATCCAATACAACATGATACGCATGAATCTGTCCTCAAATGCACAAAATTTTGCGTTTCCAGCGAAATATCAGCGTTTTTTTCTTGAGTCTCGTTGAGAGATTTTTGATGCTGTAAATCTGCTCAGAAGCAAGATTCTGCTTTAGAAATGCGTTATATGGCAGAATCTAACACCAAATACATCATATTTCTTGTTTTTAGAGTGCTATTCGCAGTTTTACAAACTTTGGAATATGTCGAAATCACGCTTTTCCAGGCAGATTTTCACAATCAAAAAGTTCATATTCTCATTCAGGAACTCATAATATGTATGAAACCATCAACAAAAACATCATATCTTGTGTTTTCAGAGCGCTATCTGCAGTTATATGAAGTTTGAAATAAGTCAAAATTATCACATTCTCAGCTGTTTCAAAGTATCGCAAATCACATAAATCTATCCAATACAACATAACACGCATGAATCTGTCCTCAAATGCACAAAATTTTGATTTTCCAGCGAGTTATCAGCGTTTTTTCTGAGTTTCGTTGAGAAATTTTTGATCCTGTAAATCTGCTCAGAAGCAAGATTTTGCTTCAGAAATGCGTTATATGGCAGAATCTAGCACCAAATACATCATATTTTGTGTTTTTAGAGTGCTATTCGCAGTTTTACAAAGTTTGGAATAAGTCGATATCACGCTTTTCCGGGCAGATTTTCACAACCAAAAAGTTCATATTCCTATTCGGGAACTCATAATATGTATGAATCCATCAACAAAAGCATCATATCTCGTGTGCTAAGAGCGCTATCTGCAGTTATATGAAGTTTGAAATAAGTCAAAATTACCACATTCTCAACGGTTTCAAAGTATCGCAAATCGAATAAATCTATTCAATACAACATAATACGCATGAATCTGTCCTCAAATGCACAAAATTTTGCGTTTCCAGCGAGTTATCAGAGTTTTTTCAGAGTTTCGTTGAGAAATTTTTGATTCTGTAAAATCTGCTCAGAAGCAAGATTCTGCTTTAGAAATGCGTTATATGGCAGAATCTAGCACCAAATACATCATATTTCGTGTTTTTCGAGTGCTATTCGCAGTTTCACAAACTTTGGAATAAGTCGAAATCAAGCTTTCCCGGGATGATTTTCACAATCAAAAAGTTCATATTCCTATTCAGGAACTCATAATATGTATAAATCCATCAACAAAAACATCATATCTCGTGTTTTCAGAGCGCTATCTGCAGTTATATGAAGTTTGAAATAAGTCAAAATTACCACATTCTAAGCGGTTTCAAAGTATCGCAAATCACATAAATCTATCCAATTTAACATAATACGCATGAATCCGTCCTCAAATGCACAAAATTTTGCGTTTCCAGCGAGTTATCAGCGTTTTTTCTGAGTTTCGTTGAGAAATTTTTGATTCTGTAAATCTGCTCTGAACAAGATTTTGCTTCAAAAATGCGTTATATGGCAGAATCTAGCACCAAATACATCATATTTCGTGTTTTTAGAGTGGTATTCGCAATTTTATAAACTTTGGAATAAGTCGAAATCACGCTTTTCCGGGCAGATTTTTACAATCAAAAAGTTCATATTCCTGTTCAGGAACTCATAGTATGTAAAATCCATCAACAAAAACATCATATCTCGTGTTTTCAGAGCGCTATCTGCAGTTATATGAAGTTTGGAATAAGTCAAAATTACCACATTCTCAGCGGTTTCAAAGTATCGCAAATCACATAAATCTATCCAATACAACATAATACGCATGAATCTGTCCTCGAATGCACAAAATTCTGCGTTTTCCAGCGAGTTATCAGCGTTTTTTCTGAGTTTCGATGAGAAATTTTTGATTTTGTAAATCTGCTCAGAAGCAAGACTTTGCTTCAGAAATGCGTTATATGGCAGAATCTAGCACCAAATACATCATATTTCGTGTTTTGAGAGTGCTATTCGCAGCTTTACAAACTTTGGAATAGGTCGGAATCACGCTTTTCCGGGCAGATTTTCACAATCAAAAAGTTCATATTACTATTCAGGAACTCATAATATGTATGAATCCATCGACAAAAACATCGTATCTCGTGTTTTTAGAGCACTATCTGCAGTTATATGGAGTTGAAATAAGTCAAAATTACCACATTCTCAGCGATTTCAAAGTATCGCAAATCACATAAATCTATCCAATACAACATAATACGCATGAATCCGTCCTCAAATGCACAGAATTTTGCGTTTCCAGCGAGTTATCAGCGTTTTTCCTGAGTTTCGTTGAGAAATTTTCCATTTTGTAAATCTGCTCAGAAGCAAGATTTTGCTTCAGAAATGCGTTATATGGCAGAATCTAGCACCAAATACATCATATTTCGTGTTTTTAGAGTGCTATTCGCAGTTTTACAAACTTTGGAATAAGTCAAAATCACGCTTTTCCGGGCAGATTTTCACAATCAAGAAGCTCATATTCTCATTCAGGAACTCATAATATGTATGAATCCATCAACAAAAACATCATATCTCGTGTTTTCAGAGCGCTATCTGCAGTTATATGAAGTTTGAGATAAGTCAAAAATTACCACATTCTCAGCGGTTTCAGAGTATCGCAAATTACATAAATCTATCCAATACAACATAATACGCATGAATCCGTCCTCAAATGCACAAAATTTTGCGTTTCCAGCGAGTTATCAGGGTTTTTTCTGAGTTTCGTTGAGAAATTTTTGATTCTGTAAATCTGCTCAGAAGCAAGATTTTGCTTCAGAAATGCGTTATATGGCAGAATCTAGCACCAAATACATCATATTTTTGTGTTTTTAGAGTGCTATTCGCAGTTTTACAAAGTTTGGAATAAGTCGATATCACGCTTTTCCGGGCAGATTTTCACAACCAAAAAGTTCATATTCCTATTCAGGAACTCATAATATGTATGAATCCATCAACAAAAACATCATATCTCGTGTGCTAAGAGCGCTATCTGCAGTTATATGAAGTTTGAAATAAGTCAAAATTACCACATTCTCAGCGGTTTCAAAGTATCGCAAATCACATAAATCTATCCAATACAACATAATACGCATGAATCCGTCCCCAAATGCACAAAATTTTGCGTTTCCAGCGAGTTATCACCGTTTTTTTCTGAGTTTCGTTGAGAAATTTTTGATTCTGTAAATCTGCTCAGAAGCAAGATTTTGCTTCAGAAATGCGTTATATGGCAGAATCTAGCACCAAATACATCATATTTCGTGTTTTCAGAGTGCTATTCGCAGTTTTAACAAACTTTGGAATAAGTCGAAATCACGCTTTTCCGGGCCAATTTTCACGATCAAAAAGTTCATATTCCAATTCAGGAACTCATAATATGTATGAATCCATCAACAAAAACATCGTATCTCGTGTTTTCAGAGCGCTATCTGCAGTAATATGAAGTTTGAAATAAGTCAAAATTACCACATTCTCAGCGGTTTCAAAGTCTCGCAAATCACATAAATCTATCCAATACAGCATAATACGCATGAATCCGTCCTCAAATGCACAAAATTTTGCGTTTCCAGCGAGTTATTAGCGTTTTTTCTGAGTTTCGTTGAGAAATTTTTGATTCTGTAAATCTGCTCAGAAGCAAGATTTTGCTTCAGAAACGCGTTATATGGCAGAATCTAGCATCAAATACATCATATTTCGTGTTTTGAGAGTGCTATTCGCAGTTTTACAAACTTTGGAATAAGTCGAAATCACGCTTTTCCGGGCAGATTTTCACAATCAAAAAAGCTCATATTCTCATTCAGGAACTCATAATATGTTTGAATCTATCGACAAAAACATCATATCTTGTGTTTTCAGAGCGCTATCTGCAGTTATATGAAGTTTGAAATAAGTCAAAATTACCACATTCTCAGCGGTTTTTAAAGTATCGCAAATCACATAAATCTATCCAATACATCATAATACGCATGAATCTGTCCTCAAATGCACAAAACTTTGATTCTCCAGCGAGTTATCAGCGTTTTTTCTGAGTTTCGTTGAGAAATTTTTGATTCTGTAAATCTGCTCAGAAGCAAGATTTTGCTTCAGAAATGCGTTATATGGCAGAATCTAGCACTTCGGAATAAGTCGGAATCACGCTTTTCCGAGCGGATTTTCACAATCATAAAGTTCATATTCTCATTCAGGAACTCATGATATGTATGAATCCATCAACAAAAACATCATATCTCGTGTTTTCAGAGCGCTATCTGCAGTTATACGAAGTTTGAAATAAGTCAAAATTACTACATTCTCAGCGGTTTCAAAGTATCGCAAATCACATAAATCTATCCAATACAACATAATACGCATGAATCCGTCCTCAAATGCACAAAATTTTGATTTTCCAGCGAGTTATCAGCGTTTTTTTCTGAGTTTCGTTGAGAAATTTTTGATTCTGTAAATCTGCTCAGAAGCCGGATTTTGCTTCAGAAATGCGTTATATGGCAGAATCTAGCACCAAATACATTATATCTCGTGTTTTTAGAGTGCTATTCGCAGTTGTACAAACTTTGGAATAAGTCGAAATCACGCTATGCCGGGCAGATTTCCACAATCAAAAAGTTCATATTCCTATTCAGGAACTCATAATATGTATGAATCCATCAACAAAAACATTATATCTTGTGTTTTCAGAGCGCTATCTGCAGTTATATGAAGTTTGAAATAAGTCAAAATTACCACATTCTCAGCGGTTTCAAAGTATCGCAAATCACATAAATCTATCCAATACAACATAATACGCATGAATCTGTCCTCAAATGCACAAAATTTTGCGTTTCCAGCGAGTTATCAGCGTTTTTTCTGAGTTTCGTTGAGTAATTTTTGACTCTGTAAATCTGCTCAGAAGCAAGATTTTGCTTCAGAAATGCGTTATATGGCAGAATCTAGCACCAAATACATCATATTTCGTGTTTTTAGAGTGCTATTCGCAGTTTTACAAACTTTGGAATAAGTCTAAAATCACGCTTTTCCGGGCAAATTTTCACAATCAAAAAGTTCATATTCTCATTCAGGAACTCATAATATGTATGAATCCATCAACAAAAACATCATAATATCTCGTGTTTTCAGAGCGCTATCTGCCGTTATATGAAGTTTGAAATAAGTCGAAATTACCACATTCTCAGCGGTTTCAAAGTATCGCAAATCACATGAATCTATCCAATACAGCATAATACGCATGAATCCGTCCTCAAATGCACAAATATTTTGCGTTTCCAGCGAGTTATCAGCGTTTTTTCTGAGTTTCGTTGAGAAATTTTTGATTCTGTAAATCTGCTCAGAAGCAAGATTTTGCTTCAGAAACGCGTTATATGGCAGAATCTAGCATCAAATACATCATATTTCGTGTTTTGAGAGTGC